>JASXSY010003056.1:0-293180 GCA_034509805.1 Sipha maydis | reverse complement strand
TGTTCATACTTAAGGTTCAAAATTTTAACACGAGGTTATGTATAAGCTACTCTTCAAAAATCTTTAAAAAAATTTCTACCGGAATTAGAGGAAAAAATTTTATGACTGTTTGAAATTTAAATATTTACGAAATTGCATAAAATAGCGATTTATTCTCAAACGATTTTAAATATTTTTTATAATTCAAAAAGTATAAGTCGCAGATTTTTGAAATTTCTACCAGCTGTTAAGATTGGTATTTTCTTTATGTCATATTTTTTTCAAAATATTATATTGATTTTTAAGCCACTTATAGGCATTTAAAATATTCGATTTTTTTACATTTTTTTTTTATAATCGGTAATAAAAAAAATTTGGCTCGTACAAAATACTTGAAAATTTAATAGAAGATTCCACAGAAGTAGTTCTTAATGTCATTCAAAAATTATTAAAATCCATAGGCACAATTTTTTTTTATAAGCGTTTGAACAGCGAATATTGACAAAAAATTACATGTAAAATATAATATAATGTATAATATTCTAGACTGACAAAGATATCGGTTTTTTTTAAAATGCTCTAACTCAAAAATGAAAAACCGCAACAACTTGAAATTTTCACCAAATCTTTATATTGACGTTCTCTATACATGGTTAAGATTTCAAAGTATTTTGACATATTTTGACTTATTTATAGACAATTTAAATTTTCGATTTTTGTTAAATTTTTGTTTTTAAACATCTATAAAATTTAATTGATTGAGCGAAAACTCTTGAAAATTTTATACTAGGTTTATAATAAGTTAAACTTATCGTAACTAAAAAATATCGGTGATTGGTTAACTCAATTTTTTTTTATAAGCCCTTAATTCTCAAATTTGTATAAAATGTGTAAAAATCACGATAATTTGCATGTTATTTTGTAGATAAAAATTCATAAAATTTTTTTTGTTCATACTTAAGGTTCAAAATTTTAACACTAGGTTATCTATGAGCTACTCTTCAAAAATCTTTAAAAAAATTTCTACCAGACTAAGAGGAAAAAATTGTACGACTGTTTGAAATTTAAATATTTACGAAATTGCATAAAATAGCGATTTATTCTCAGACGATTTTAAATATTTGTTATAATTCAAAAAGTATAAGTCGCAGATTTTTGAAATTTCTACCAGCTGTTAAGATTGGTATTTCTTTTATGCAATATTTTTTTCAAAATATTATATTGATTTTTAAGCCACTTATAGTCATTTAAAATATTCGATTTTTTTACATTTTATTTTTATAATTGGTGATAAAAAAAATTTGGCTTCTACAAAATACTTGAAAATTTAATCGAAGATTCCACAGAAGTAGTTCTTAATGTCATTCAAAAATTATTAAAATCCATAGGCACAATTTTTTTTTATAAGCGTTTGAACATCGAATATTGACATAAAATTACATGTAAAATATAATATAATGTAGAATGTTCTAGACTGACAAATGATATCGGTTTTTTTAAAATGCCCTAACTCAAAAACGAAAAACCGCAACAACTTGAAATTATCATTAAATCTTTATATTGACGTTTTCTATACATGGTTAAAATTTCAAAGTATTTTGACATATTTTGACTTATTTATAGACAATTTAAATTTTCGGTTTTTCTAAATTTTTCGTTTAAAAATAAAATATACTTATGTAATATTTATAAATAACATTGTATTATATTCTAGACTAACATATGAACTCCGTTCAGAATCGTTATTCGTATACAATGATATCTATCATTGCATTCAAATTTAACAAATCCATTATAATAATGACCTATCCTATAAGCGAGGTGCACTCCACCCCTAACTGTACAGCAGAGCGAGGCCCATCCGGTTCTTTTTTATTTTGCTATAACTCAAAAACTAATCGATGTAAATACTTGAAATTTTCACCAAATGTTTAGATTAGCGTTCTCTATACACCATTAAATTTTCAAAGTATTTTGACTTTTATTAAACTATTTATAGACAATTGAAATTTTCAATTTTTTTAAGTATTTTTTTTTTATATAACGATAAAATTTTTTTGGCTGCCTAGAAAATCTTGAAAATTTAATACAAGGCTTCTTATAAGTTGTTCCTTAACTGATAAAAAAAAATCTAAAATCGTAAGTCACAATTTTTTTTTATAAGTGCTCAAAGTTCCAATTTATACGAAATATGTAAAAATCACGATAATTTGCAAGTTATTTTGTAGATAAAAATTCATAAAATTTTTTCTGTTCATACTTAAGGTTCAAAATTTTAACACGAGGTTATCTATAAGCTACTTTTCAAAAATCTTTAAAAAAATTTCTACCGGAATTAGAGGAAAAAATTTTATGACTGTTTGAAATTTAAATATTTACGAAATTGCATAAAACAGCGATTTATTCTCAAACGATTTTAAATATTTTTTATAATTCAAAAAGTATAAGTCGCAGATTTTTGAAATTTCTACCAGTTGTTAAGATTGGTATTTCCTTTATGTCATATTTTTTTCAAAATATTATATTGATTTTTAAGCCACTTATAGGCATTTAAAATATTCGATTTTTTTACATTTTTTTTTTATAATCGGTGATAAAAAAAATTTGGCTCGTACAAAATACTTGAAAATTTAATAGAAGATTCCACAGAAGTAGTTCTTAAAGTCATTCAAAAATTATTAAAATCCATAGGCACAATTTTTTTTTATAAGCGTTTGAACAGCGAATATTGACAAAAAATTACATGAAAAATATAATATAATGTATAATATTCTAGACTGACAAAGATATTGGTTTTTTTTTAAAATGCTCTAACTCAAAAATGAAAAACCGCAACAACTTGAAATTTTCACCAAATCTTTATATTGACGTTCTCTATACATGGTTAAGATTTCAATGTATTTTGACATATTTTGACTTATTTATAGACAATTTAAATTTTCGATTTTTGTTAAATTTTTGTTTTTAAACATCTATAAAATTTAATTGGTTGAGCGAAAACTCTTGAAAATTTTATACTAGGTTTATAATAAGTTAAACTTATCGTAACTAAAAAATATCGGTGATCGGTTAACTCAATTTTTTTTTATAAGCCGTTAATGCTCAAATTTGTATAAAATGTGTAAAAATCACGATAATTTGCAAGTTATTTTGTAGATAAAAATTCATAAAATTTTTTCTGTTCATACTTAAGGTTCAAAATTTTAACACTAGGTTATCTATGAGCTACTCTTCAAAAATCTTTAAAAAAATTTCTACCGGAATTAGAGGAAAAAATTTTATGACTGTTTGAAATTTAAATATTTACGAAATTGCATAAAATAGCGATTTATTCTCAAACGATTTTAAATATTTTTTATAATTCAAAAAGTATAAGTCGCAGATTTTTGAAATTTCTACCAGCTGTTAAGATTGGTATTTCTTTTATGCAATATTTTTTTCAAAATATTATATTGATTTTTAAGCCACTTATAGGCATTTAAAATATTCGATTTTTTTACATTTTTTTTTTATAATCGGTGTAAAAAAAAATTTGGCTCGTACAAAATACTTGAAAATTTAATAGAAGATTCCACAGAAGTAGTTCTTAAAGTCATTCAAAAATTATTAAAATCCATAGGCACAATTTTTTTTTATAAGCGTTTGAACAGCGAATATTGACATAAAATTACATGTAAAATATAATATAATGTAGAATGTTCTAGACTGACAAACTATATCGCTGTATGCAACTGCTAACCCATCCTAATTGAAAAATATATTTATCGTTTCAAAATAAAATATACTTTTTACAATGTTTATAAATAACAATGTATTATATCCTAGACAAACATATGAACTCCGTTCAGAATCGTTATTCGTATACAATGATATCTATCATTGCATTCAAATTTAACAAATCCATTATAATAATGACCTATCCTATAAGCGAGGTGCACTCCACCCCTAACTGTACAGCAGAGCGAGGCCCATCCGGTTCTTTTTAATAATGATGTGTTTTTTATAAGTTTTAAATTATAATAACAATATTAATATATCATACATATTATACGTGCATACAGAAATCTATTCAAAATTGTATTTTTTAAAAGTTTTTTAGGACATTTTTCTTATTTTTTATGGCACTTAAGTCCGTTATCTAATTATAACTTATAGCAGAAAAAACGTAAATAAATAGGCATGTTGTTTATTTCGTGACATTTAATGGATCTATTGGAATTTGTAAATAATTAATAATAAGTTTAATTTTTATTCAAGTTACAAGTTTGTTTATTTATTGATTAATTTAACGTATAAATTGTTCAAATTGTTGTCCTTCGTGAACAAAACATGGTTCAGCGCACCGCTTGAATTCTTTTTTTGTTGCAGCAAGAATTTAATGGTGTATAGAGAACGCTAATCTTAACATTTGGTGAAAATTTCAAGTATTTACATCGATTAGTTTTTGAGTTATAGCAAAATAAAAAATTTGATTATGTCGAAAACTGGTTTTGCGTAAAAACTCCCGTTTTTCCCAAAATTTTTTAGGGTTTTTCCCGTCGCATAGAAAATTTTTTACTTTTGACCCCCCAAAGTACCAAATAGATTCACTTTCCTTTCAGAAAAGTTGCTACATAAGGCAATCGAAGCATTTTTACTGCCCCAAATCGTGTCGATAGACACAAAAAAAAAAAAAAAGAAACTCACATCATTGTAAAATCAATACATTCTTCACTCCGTTCAGAATCTAAAAAACGATGCATGGGTTGAACTATCAAATTTTTATTCGTGTGATATAGACACAATAAAAGCGAAGATAGCAATTTTTATAGTTGAATATTATCTAGAATATTAGGAGTGTTCTAGTATTGTTACAACCATTATTAGTTCAACATGAATTGTGTCGTGTTAAAACTAAATGTTTTTAATAACAATAAATATAATATAATTCAATAAATAATAAATAAATAAAAATTAAATGATTTTCAAAATATTAAAAAACTAAAAAAACAACATTTTTGAGAAACTTGTCAGCCAACCTCTTCGTGGTGTTACTTAGGTTATGCTAATAGGCTGAATATCTTACTAAATATTGAATAAAATATATAATGACCTGGGAATCAACTCGTACGTACCTCTTAATGACCCGGGAATCAACTCGTACGTACCTCTTAAGGACCCGGGAATTAACGAATACATGAAAAAGGTCTCGGGAATCAACTCACCTATACTGGTCCGCATAAGGTTTCATTATATTTTCACTATGTGTAAATGCTTCATCTGCTACAGTTACATAGGGTACTTTTTTAACCCGATCTGGCAATGATTTTGAGTCGATTATATTTAAACTTCTATCGTTCAACTTTTTAAATAGAGTTGTGTTTCTAAATACTCCTCCGTCGGAAATTCTTCCTTGACATCCGGTATCAGTGAATGCTAATAAAAAATTGTATTTGGCATCAACTAATGCGAATAATACTATGCTAAAATAACCTTTGTAGTTATAATATTCACTTCCTGAATTCAAGGGTGATTATAAAACAATATGCTTTCCGTCAATGGATCCAATACATTGAGGATAGTTCCAAAGAGCTTCAAATTCTTCAAATACTTTAAGCCACTGATTTGGTATAGATGGAACCTAAATAATAATAATAAAAATAATAATGCAACATAAAATTGGAAAAACAAACAAACAATCGAGAAAAATCTGTAACTTTTACGCAAAAATAGTTTTTGAATACAATAATTATTTATGAGCATTTGAAGTTAAAATGTTGAAAAAATTCGTCAAGTTCCTTGAATTTCACTTAAAATCGATTTATTACTTATGATTGGTTTAAAATATAAATTAATACCGTAAGATTGATAGTGAATTTTATAGTCAAGTAATTTTTTTTTTAGACAAAGCTTACTGAAGAAGAGTATTTAAACACAGATGATATTGATAAATATGAAGGAGATACCGCTGATCCTACTGATTTGGCCGAGTCAACTATTCTTACATCTGAAAGTGTACTAAATCCATTTTTTGTCGCTCCAAAAGCAAAACGCTCAAAGAAAAAAGAATCTAAAGAAGATCTATACCTACTACAGATGTATTATAAATAATTTGTTTTTATTAAAATCATCCAATAATAAGTTTGTTTTAAAATCATATTTCTTTATTTAGATTTGTATTAAAATAAAACTTACCTTCACATAATAATGCAGTACTTCAATAATAGCTTGACAAACTTCTGGTTAAATTTATGATATGCATTGTTTGGAAATTTTAAATAAAAACATTAATCTTGTATAAGAATCTCCAGTAGCCAAATATCTTAAAGTAACTGATAATCGCTCTTTTACTGGAATAGCATTTCTATAATTGGTATCTTCTTTAAAAATTTTGTGAGCAATTTACTACCAATTAAACCACACCAATCATTAGTTTCCTAAACACTTTGGTTATTGGTTTCAAATGTCCAATATGGATTTTGATCGTAACGGTTATTTTGTTTATTTTTTTTTTTTTAACACCATTATTAGTAAACATAGATTCATCAGTCCATAATATTGAATTTAAAATAAATGGATTTTCGTCTATAGCGGTCATAATCCACGCAACAAAAGTAATTCTACGATCTGCATCACCCTAAAGTAAATGCTGAACTAAATCAGGTCGATGTGGATGTATTTTATATTTTTTTAAATATCTTACCAACTTCGGTATAAGATATTCCTAGCTCTTTGCCAACGTGCCGTGTAAAAACTCAGGGATTTACTAACATAGGCTAATAGTTGTTCTTCGACCTCTTCACCTAAAGCATCACCTCGTCTTCGTTATTGAGTGTCTACCCAGTGCCGCAACAACCGGGTGTGCAAAGTGTGCATTGCACACAGGCCCCGGGTCGCATACTGTGTTATGGGGCCTCAAATTTCAAATGCTCAAAAATGTATAACAATAACGGGCCTAAAGAAGGATGTTCTCTTTCTAAAGTAATTACCAAAAATAACGAAACTAACTTTAAATTATCTAAAGCAGTGGTTCCCAACCTGTGCACCGCGGTGCCCTTAGGGCACCGTGAACTCATTTAAGGGGCACCACGGTTCGTCGAAGAATGAAAAAAATAATTAAATTATATATTAAAAATTTAAAATTTATTGTAGTTGAGAAGACAAAAAATTGTTTAATGTACAAAATTACTTAGCATACTATCTGTATATCTAATATTAAATATAGTAGGTATATCTATTTGTGCGAGGCAGGATTATCGGGCTAAACGGCTAATAAAACCAAATACCGCAACCACCTTAATGTAGAACCTGACCTCCGTATCCAGTTGTCTCAAAATTGAACCAGATTTTTCCAAACTTTCTAAAAATAAGCAGCCTCAAATATCTCATTAAAGCATTATTTTTTTTTTTTCAACTATAAAATCATAATTTGTTAATAATATGTTCAATAAAATTATTTAAATCACTTATGAATGAAAACTAGTGTTTATTTTTATCACGTTCCTCGTGATATTCATAAAAAGACATCTAACAAAATTTGTACAAATAAAAGGGCACCGCTGCGGCTAAAAAGATTGGGAACAGCTGATCTAAAGCAACATAAAGAAAATTAATAAGCATACTTGGGAACCGATGAGCATATAGGTATGCTTATTAAGTAAGTCACAACTTTTTTTTATAAGTGCTCAAAGTTCCAATTTATACGAAATATGTAAAAATCACGATAATTTGCAAGTTATTTTGTAGATAAAAATTCATAAAATTTTTTCTGTTCATACTTAAGGTTCAAAATTGTAACACTAGGTTATCTATAAGCTACTCTTCAAAAATCTTTAAAAAAATTTCTACCGGAATTAGAGGAAAAAATTGTATGACTGTTTGAAATTTAAATATTTACGAAATTGCATAAAATAGCGATTTATTCTCAAATGATTTTAAATATTTGTTATAATTCAAAAAGTATAAGTCGCAGATTTTTGAAATTTCTACCAGCTGTTAAGATTGGTATTTCCTTTATGTCATATTTTTTTCAAAATATTATATTGATTTTTAAGCCACTTATAGAAAATTTAATAAAAGATTCCACAGAAGTAGTTCTTAATGTCATTAAAAAATTATTAAAATCCATAGGCACAATTTTTTTTTATAAGCGTTTGAACAGCAAATATTGACATAAAATTACATGTAAAATATAATATAATGTATAATATTCTAGACTGTCAAACTATTTTGCTGTATGCAACTGCCAACCCATCCTTATTGAAAAATATATTTATCGTTTCAAAATAAAATATACTTTTTACAATATTTATAAATAACAATGTATTATATCCTAGACAAACATATTAACTCCGTTCAGAATCGTTATTCGTATACAATGATATCTATCATTGCATTCAAATTTAACAAATCCATTGTAATAATGACCTATCCTATAAACGAGGTGCACTCCACCCCCAACTGTACAGCAGAGCGAGGCCCATCCGGTTCTTTTTTTATTTAGGTACATAGAATTGCATTAAATGCAATAAACGTTTTTTTCATCATACCGAAAGTTTAAAGTTATGGACTAAAACCCTTTTTGCATGAAGCGATTCAAATGTATATGTGTTTTCATAATTCTTATCGCTTCACTAGATTAATCGGTACTATGGAAATAAAATAATCTATAACCCCATGTTACGCGTGTGTTAGACAAAAACAGAAAATCATCGCTTCCAATCTCCTTAACAGTAAAATAAAAAAAAAAAATACCCATGTGAAAATTTGAGTATTTGAAAATTTTCTTCACCAATATTTAGTACGAAATTTGTAAGATCTTAATTTTCACGTAATCGAACAAAAACCATAAGACTGGGGTGACGTGTTTGTGTGTTAGATTTTTTTTTTTAATGCCATGTTTCAGTACGTAATTTGTATGACAGTTTTTAACATTTGTACGATAACCCTAAAGCGATGAAATTTGAAAACTTTATAACCTCTAACCTCAAGGAAAATGTCAGGGTTTTCGATTTTTCGTGACTGTTTTTTATGGGTCATGTTTAGATTTGAAATTATCAAAAATATTTTTATTAACGCTAACATTAGTTACAATTATGGAATATAGATATAGTGTTATAAGTTTAATATAATATAAATTAATTTAAAAATGTATATTAGGTATATTTAGTAGGTACCTAGATGAAACTTGTAAACAGTTACAACTACATTTGAATTGGGATATTGGCGTTAACTTCTATTCAACATCACTGATATCATTATTACTTTTCACTTAATCATAATTACCCGTTAAGATCTACAAGTACTAATCATTAACTTTTTACACAAAAATCATATGTGACACATATTATTATATTCTAACATACCTATATATATACACTGGAAGTAAAATGTAGATAAATTGTTGAAAGGCCAAGTAACGTTGATTTTATAGGTAGAAAGGTATTTAAGGACAATAAGAAAAGTATACCATAATAATAATAATATCATTTTGTTTTTTGTAATTTGAATTTCACTAAAGTAATAGTTTAAGGCTAAAACCAATAGACTCAAGGCTTTAGACCTAACAACTAGTTACTAACGAGAAATAATATTTTAATACTTTTTAATTGAAAGTTATTGACTGAATAAAATTACTTACTAGCTACTATTGTAGACGAATAAGTATTAAATTTTATTGGATCAAGTAATATTTCCAGTATATCAGCTTTTAAAATCACTGACATTTTTGAAATATCTTTGATTTTTTAAATCAATTAAAGCAGGAGTTCCTCAAGGCAGTGACCTTTCTCCCGACTTATTTAATGTTTACACGGCTGATATTCCTAAGACCCCAAATACTGTTATGGCCACCTATGCTGACGACACTGCAATTCTCTCGCCTGGTAATGATCCTGTAGAAACTGTACATTTTATACAAACACAATTAAATGACAAATGGTCTTCTAACTGGAAAATCAAGATTATTCCTGACAAATCAATTTATGTCCCATTTACATTAAAAAAGTCAATACCTCTTCCCCTCTTTTTTCAAGGAATACCAATCCCAATATCCTCAGAAGTAAAATACCTCGGTATCCTAATTGACAAAAGATTGACTTGGGGTTCTCATACAAGTCAAAAAGAAAATCCTCAATAATCGTCTCCAATTATTCCGCCCAATTCTGAAATCAAAATTACCCTTCCACACAAAAATAATCATCTACAAATCATTATTACGGCCAATCTGGGCTTATGCAATCCAAATCTGGGGATGCGCTAAACCATCTCAATTACGTACTGTTCGAGACTCACGGTATATATTCTCTGCGTGCCCGGAACCGGTCTAATATCTTATCGGATCGATATGTTCACCGGGACCGTAGAGAATATTCTCGAACTCAGCAGTGCAGTCTTCGTGTGACTCCCGTAGGGTGAGTCTTCCCATAACGCCTTATGCGTATTGTTTTTTTGTGATTCGCCACCAAACACGTGTTTCTGTGTATCCGGGACTCGTCCCTGTATGTTGACGTCGTTTCCAACTGCAGTCATCTGTATACTTGAGTTCCTGTCGCACGTGTAGAGAATTGTCCACGGTCGCGTGGGATAGAATCCAACGGGACTCAAGTATACCGAGGTAACGGGAGCTGTGTCTCTTTTATTATTAAGTGTGTTTGTCACTGTATTATTATTATTTTGTTACCTACGTATTATATTTAAGATTATTATATTATAATTGCATACTTTGTGAGGGCGCCCATCTAAATTATATATGAGTCGTTTTTTTGTACTGTAATATACCAAATGGCATGCTTCATAAGTGAAAATAGACTGTAGTTCTATTCTTTTCATTTGTATTATTGTTAAAAGGAAAACCATCCCGCTAACCTATCGAACCGAAAGGACGTGCGATCTTACGGAATCGCCTTATATTTTATTCGCGTACGGCATTACGTAGGCGTTGTGCCGCGTCGGCCTAAACGCCAAAACATCTGGTAGCAGAGCGTGGTTTTAGTCATTTTGGTTCGATCGGAGTGCTAGTGTTAGGGCATTTGTTTATTGGTTTTCTTTTCTCTGTTGTCCATCGAGTGACACCAAGTTTTTTTTTATTTATTCGTATTAATCTGGAATGTGTCGGTCGTAATTGGTGTGTTACGCTTTTGATTATCTTCGAATCGGGCCGTAAAAGAGATAGTTCATAATATTCGCCAGACCGGTTTGACCATTGTTCGTGATCAGTTTATGTTCTTTGCCCGCGGTAATGCGATATCGTTTTATTATAATATTTTTGAACTGTGTGCTGATTATTTGTATTATCATTATTATTATTTGAATTGTATCCACGCAGTGGTAAGCAACTTGTATCATCGTATATCGATTAAGATTATTGTGAATTTTATAGATTTTTTATATTGTCGATTTATATTATATTATTATAGTCGCAGTGCTTGCGGGGTTTGAACACCTGAAAATTGTTCCATATTGATTATTATCAGTTGATATTAATGTCAGACATACGTGCGTACGCGTAATCTCGTTCACTGCGCGTGTGTATTGTCGAGTCACAATTACGTATACATCATTCCGGCAATATGACTGACGACGTCGAGCGTCTATCGCGCTTGAAGGTGCGCGCTGAGATTAAACGTACTACCGTTGTCAACAATATACGCGCAATTCGTGACCTCGCGGTACGTGTTGATAGCGAACCCTCCGTCGCGGCTTTATTCCTTGCTAACGTGAATGATTTAGATGTGTTTTGGTCGCAGTTCACTGCAGAAGATGACTCGGTGTTGGATTATCTTATTGCGCTGAGTCAGCAGGATCAGTATTCTACCGATCTACCATCGGAAGTGCGCGCGCTTGTCAATGAATGTCGCGCAATAGCTGATAGTTTACCCAAATCGGGTTCTGATACATTTAATGTGGCTCAGTTAGTTCAGTCCGATCTGCGGAAGAATACCGCTCCGGTTATCTTAGACTCCGACTCTCAACGACCGTTATCACGCCTTCCTGAGATCCCGCTTCCCCGCTTTGGGGGTGATCCCCATTATTGGCCCACGTTTCGTGATCGCTTCCACGCTCTGGTTGATTCTAGATCAAACCTTTCCGACGTGGAAAAAATGTATTATTTAATTGGCTGTCTTGATGGGCCCGCCGCGGAAGTTATTCGTCGTATACCAGTATCTGCTGAGAATTACCAATTAGCACTAAAAACCTTGAATACTCGTTTTCATCGCCCGCGTTTAGTCGCCACGTCATTGGTGGAGCAATTACTACGCGTTCCAGTGTCACACCAAGAATCAGTGCCCAATCTTTGTGCTTTTGTCTCCACGTTTACCGATAACATTGCGTTGTTAAACGCGCTTGATATTCCCAATATGGGGTCATTTATCTTGTTTAATCTCGCCTTCCGTTCCTTACCGGTGACTACCCGGAAGATGTTTGAGTCTAATGTAAACACTGAGTATCCATCCATTGACGAGTTGGTAGATTTTGTCCAGTCACGGATTAATATTTTAGAACTGGCGGGTGACAATTGCAAGCTTAGAGGCAGCTCGTTAGATAATCATACAGCCAATATGAGTTACAAATGCAAAGCGGGGGGTGATGGCCTACGTCGATTCGGGTCACGACGCCCTGTCACACTATTGTCGGTAAAGCCAGCTATCTCGTGTCCATGCTGTCAAGGCGGACATGTAGTTTCGTCATGTTCTCGGTTCAAGTCCTGGGCAGTCGAGGAACGCTATCGATGGGTTAGATCACAAGGGTTATGCCTAATATGTTTTAGTGACAATCACTGGGCCAACAAATGTAAGGTGAAGATACGCTGCAGTTCGTGTTCGCGTAATCATCATTCGTTGCTGCACCCTTCAGTTTCGGTTCCGGATACCCCATCACCAGATCAATCCTTGCCACCGGCTGCGCTTTGTACTGCGGTTACTGTTCCCGTGTCATCATCCTCAGCCCGAATTATGACACGGGTATTACTGGGCACCGCTCTAATACATATTCGCGATCACGCTGGATCATGGCATATTATGCGCGCACTTGTTGATTGTGCATCGGAAATAAGCGCTATTACTAGCTCATGTGCAGATCGACTCAATCTTAGCCGTACGAAGTGGACCAGCCCGATATCTGGTCTCTCTGGAGTTCCCGTCACCAATATTCTTGGTACAGTCCAATGCACAATACAGCCTCGGTTCTCGAATGAGCCTGTATTATCTGTAAAGGCGTGGGTCCTGCCATCAATTACCGGCGATTTGCCTCGTGCGGCAATCCCTGTTAACGTTCGGGAACGTTATTCTGGCCTCGCACTTGCGGACCCAGATTTTCATGTTTCTTCTCCAGTCGACTTGCTCTTGGGTGGAGACATTTATTCTACCATTATGGACGGCCGCAAAGTAACCATTGATGATAAGCTCCCTGTCGCATTCAGTTCTATTTTTGGATGGATTCTGATGGGTCCACTATCTCATGTGCACGTCAACCCCATTACTTCATTGCCAGTCTCGTTGACTGTGTCCATAGAGGAATTAGTTGAAAGGTTTTGGCAAGTGGAGGAACCAGAAGCTGCTCCTGCGTCCTTCACAGACAATGGAAAGTGCGAGGAGATCTTTCGAACCCAGTATGCTCGTCTCCCATCCGGCCGATTTTCGGTGCCATTGCCGTTTCGTTCCGAAGTTACCGCCGATACATTTTCCGGATCTCGACTCATGGCGGAGAAACGATTTGAATCGTTGGAGCGCAAATTAGCAGCGAGTCCGAAATTGAAATTGTTGTATACAGATTTTATGTCTGAATATCTGGCCTTGGGTCATATGTCTACTGCTGCTTCTCCAGGATCATATTTTATTCCACACCATGCCGTATACCGCCCCGACTGCAGTGGTTCCAAGATCCGTGTAGTGTTTGACGCATCTGCACGCTCGTTAAACACTCCATCTTTAAATAGTTGTTTATTTCCAGGGCCCAAATTACAGCAAGATATTATTGACGTACTAACGCGCTTTCGTGTTCACCGGCATGCCTTCACAACGGATATATGTAAAATGTTCAGGCAAATTTTGGTCAACCCGGAACACCGTCGGTTTCAGCATATATTATGGAGGGCATCCCCACATGAAGCGCTCGGTGAATATGAGCTCAACACAATCACCTATGGGGTGACATCTTCGCCATATCTTGCTCTACGAACGCTACAGATTATCGCCGATAACGATTGTACTGGCTCCGAGGTTGTTCGTCATGCTTTAACACATCAGACCTATGTTGATGATATTTGTGTTGGAGCTGACTCTGTAGCTGATGCGTTGGATGTGCAAGCCAAGCTGATTGCAGTACTGGGTAATGCGCAGTTAGAGCTTAAGAAGTGGTCCTCCAACACCTCCGCCGTTCTGAATGCGGTTCCAGCTGACAATCGTGTGACTGAACCATTGCCTTTCAACACAGTTGAAGAATTAGGCACCAAGGTGTTAGGCCTAGAGTGGCGTCCTCAAGAAGATTGTTTCGGTTGTACCTTAAATTTAAATCTCCCACCGGTATACACTAAGCGCGGAGTGTTATCTCTAGTGGCACGAATTTTTGACCCACTCGGCTTATTCGGTCCTACAATATTCCTCGCTAAATCTATAATGCAACAGACATGGGTCCGGGGGTTAGCATGGGATGATCCACTACCCGAAGACATTCACAAAGAATGGTCTAATTTCGTGTCAGAGTTGAGTCATATTACTTCTGTTAAGATCCGAAGACACTTCGGGACGCGTTCCGCAGCACCTTGCTATCTATTAGGTTTTAGCGATGCATCGCAGCGCGGGTATGCTGCGGTTATATATCTTTGTACAATTAACACTCATGGTGAACATTCAGTTTCCTTGATTGGAACCAAGACAAAATTGGCACCATTGAAATCGTTGTCAGTTCCACGACTTGAGATTAACGCAGCATTATTGCTCGCGCGCTGGTTGCTGCGCATAAAAAACGCCCTGGAATCTACACTAGACATTATAGATGTATACGCATGGACGGATTCGACCATTGTATTATCCTGGTTAACTGTACCGCATGAATGCTTCAAACAGTATGTTTCTAACCGGGTCCATCAGATCCGTTCTATCTTACCCAACTGTAGATGGCGTCATGTCGATTCGAAACATAATCCCGCAGACTGCGCCTCACGTGGTGTTAGACCGTCAGAATTAGTAAAGCTTGAACTATATTGGAATGGTCCACTATTCGTGTACGACAATCCATCATCGTGGTCGGCCAGCGTTAAATTTATTCCGTTATCAGATCTCCCGGAAAGGAAGCAGTCGTCTCTCACCTCATGTGTAGTAGACATGTCCACCGAATGGTTTGCTCGATTTTCGGGTCTCGAACACATGTATCGCACCGTAGCTTGGATGAAGCGTTTCATTGATAATACCACGCGTCGTAAATTCAACAATACCCTCACTCTAGGGCGCGAGGAGATCAACGCCGCGGAACTCAGCATTATTAATGAAGCTCAAAGAATTTCATTCTCAGTGTTACGAAACGAATTGGAAAAGGGAAATCGAGTATCAGCTAAACATTTAGCTCGCCTATGTCCGTTTATCGATTCCGTTGGCACCATTCGTGTTGGGGGACGGATTCGGCATTCTAGCTTACCGTATGACCAGAGGCATCCGATTTTATTACCGAAAACTTCACACTTATCACTTCTTATCTGTCGCCATTGGCACAAAGTCACTTGCCATTCAGGGCCCCGCGTTATGTCCTCTCTTATTCATCGTAGATATTGGATTATTGGTCTACGGTCAGTAATACGCGCTGTCATTAGCCGTTGCACAGTTTGCGTACGTTTTGATGCTCCAAAGCCTCAGCCCATAATGTCAGACTTACCCCCTTCGCGTGTAAACGAGTGTCGCGCGTTTGTTCATGTTGGCGTAGATTATGCGGGTCCATTGCAAATGCGAGAACTAAATTTGCGAAAGTCCCGGTCACTAAAGGTATATTTCGCCATATTTGTATGTTTCGCCGTGAAAGCTGTCCACCTCGAACTCGTTACCGATTTATCCACTGAAGCATTTCTCGCAGCTTTTGACAGGTTCGTAGCTAGACGAGGCCTTCCCAGTGATGTATATTCAGACTGCGGAACCAATTTTGTCGGCGCTGCCAAGCAGTTGCGTCAGCTTGTCAACTCACTGACTTCTCAGTCTCATATATTGGCCCATGCACCTTCTTGTACCTGGCATTTTAATCCGCCTGGAGCCCCCCACTTCGGGGGATTGTGGGAAGCTGCAGTTCGCTCCACGAAACGGATCCTTCATCGTGTATTGGGTACACACGTCTTTTCTTACGAGGAAATGACTACTCTCCTGTGTCGCGTAGAGGCCGTCTTAAATTCACGACCACTGGGCCCATTATTTACCGATCCACACGACTTGGAATGCTTATCGCCCGGGCATTTTTTAATTGGCCAACCTTTACTCGCTGTGCCGCCACGTGTTAACCTCGATAGTGGCTGTACTATTGTGAATCGATGGAAGTTACTTGATCAATGCCACCAGTCTTTTTGGCGCCGCTGGTCCAATGAGTACTTGCACACCTTGCAAACTCGTTCTAAGTGGACTACAAATAGATCCAATATCAAGGTTGACGACTTAGTATTGATTCGTGAGCCTCATTTACCGCCATTAGATTGGCGTCTTGGTCACGTTGTGGAAATTTTCCCCGGGCCAGATGGAGTAGTAAGAGTGGTAAGTTTACACACGAGTCGCGGACCAATGACTCGTCCAGTGGTCAAACTCATTCCATTACTAGACATGCAGCCGTCAACTCCGTTAACCCTATAGCACTGCGATGTCCTACGGCCGCTCGGCGGTATTTATTATGTATAATTTTCTTTTTTTTCTTTTCTATTTATTTTATCATAATTATTATTACTGTATATCGTTCCATAGTATGTTAATTCTGTTATTGTGATATAATTTAGTATTTTTTGTACGAGGCACAGCACCCTCTCCGTTACTCTTTTTATTTTTATCCATGATTACAATGTGAGGCATGGCCTCCCATGAAGGGAGGATGTTCGAGACTCACGGCATATATTCTCTGCGTGCCCGGAACCGGTCTAATATCTTATCGGATCGATATGTTCACCGGGACCGTAGAGAATATTCTCGAACTCAGCAGTGCAGTCTTCGTGTGACTCCCGTAGGGTGAGTCTTCCCATAACGCCTTATGCGTATTGTTTTTTTGTGATTCGCCACCAAACACGTGTTTCTGTGTATCCGGGACTCGTCCCTGTATGTTGACGTCGTTTCCAACTGCAGTCATCTGTATACTTGAGTTCCTGTCGCACGTGTAGAGAATTGTCCACGGTCGCGTGGGATAGAATCCAACGGGACTCAAGTATACCGAGGTAACGGGAGCTGTGTCTCTTTTATTATTAAGTGTGTTTGTCACTGTATTATTATTATTTTGTTACCTACGTATTATATTTAAGATTATTATATTATAATTGCATACTTTGTGAGGGCGCCCATCTAAATTATATATGAGTCGTTTTTTTGTACTGTAATATACCAAATGGCATGCTTCATAAGTGAAAATAGACTGTAGTTCTATTCTTTTCATTTGTATTATTGTTAAAAGGAAAACCATCCCGCTAACCTATCGAACCGAAAGGACGTGCGATCTTACGGAATCGCCTTATATTTTATTCGCGTACGGCATTACGTAGGCGTTGTGCCGCGTCGGCCTAAACGCCAAAACACGTACCCTCCAAGCCTTCCAATCTATCACTCTCCGAGTTATCTCTTCCGCACCTTGATACGTATCTAATTCCACACTTCAAATGATTTTAAAATAGAAACAGTAAATCAATTAGCCACAAAACATTATAAAAATTTTCACTCTAAATTACAGCCTTACTTTAACCCTTTAATCGCTGAACTTGCCTCCAACTCACTCCCTATCATTCCCCCACGCCGTCTAAAGAGGAAATGGTGTCGTGATTTATTAAATGATTGATGGTTCAAACCATTTAATTTTATGTTAAGCCAATAATTAATAAATAAATAAAATAATGTTGGGTTCTATCACTGGATGGCCTCCCTCCTCATGTGTTCAGGTTGTAAAAATTATTATGTATGTGTTCAAATTTGCTTATTATGCCTTATATCATGGATTGTAAATACTCTTTTTAAATAAAAAAAAAAAAAAAAAAAAAATGTTGAACACAATTTATTTTAATAACTTTAGAAATGGTATTTTGTGATTGATTTTTAAAATGGGTTTCAATTTTAATTACAGTAAAACTGATAATTTTCATGAAATGCAATTGTCATAAAAAAAAAAAAAATTCAATAAACCAATAAAAGCAGGTGCTAGAATCAACGTCTTTCAGATTATTTTTAAATTCAACTTAAAAAATAAAACAATGATTTTCTTAAATCCAACATTATAAATCAATCCAAAAATAAACATATAATAGGCTAGTTTCTCGTTTTCTCAAATTCAATAATATTTATTTGACAAATGGAGCAATGATTAAACAATTACTTTATTAGGTTAATATATAAACCAAACATTTTTTTGTTTTATATTTATTAAAATAAAACTGTAAATTCAAAAATTCTATTGTAATATTAATAATTATACTAAAATAATAAAAATAATAATTAATACATAAATTACATTGGTATTTGACCTAAAAAAATATAATAATAATAATAATAATAATAATAATAATAATAATAATTATAATAATAATAGAGTAATAGCATACAAAAAAGTGCGTTTATACTTAGAACCTGGGTAAAAAATGTCACTTAATATCCTTTAATGAAAATTCTTAAAACTTTATAATTCAATTAACATAATAAATGATATTTACAAATTACCTATAAGTGAAAATTAAATAAAACATAATTGAACAAGACTCAAAAATAAGAGGATTGTGACGTTTAAGCAATCAACAGTTAATTAGTTAAAAATGCATTATGAAATGTCATTGGATAAACATTTGATTAATAACAGTTCAAATGAGTTTACATTAATTTCACCCAGTTAAAGCTAAACAAAATTGTTGTTGACAACGCAGTAGGCATATTATAAAGAATAAAATGCATTAATTTCAAAAATAAATTATTTACTCCAAAATCATGATGTAATCATAATAACATATTGGGATTAATTACTCCCAAAACAATTTGTACGTAAAAACCATCTACATACCAATAACAGAATTGGTTCACCCTATCTACAAAAAATCACACCTGTAAAAACACTGGTGTGATTAATACATTTATTATTTATGGTAAGAATGCTTAAAACATCACCTTTCAGACTAAATGAATTTCAGTACACATACAATAAAGGAGATCTTTTAAGATAACGTAACAAGAAACCTGCAGTAATATAAAGATGCAGTAAATACATTTGAATCTAAATCAATCATCAAGTGTATTTTGTCCTTTGATAGAGATCACCATACTGGATATAGATCACGAGGAAAAAATATATAAATCATGATATACAAGTGTACTAAAATACCAACAAATTTGAGTACTTACATGATGGTAAAATTTACATAATCAATGTTGGAATAATTCTAACTTTACTTAACATCTAGAGGTAGATTACTAAAGCTAACAGTAATAAAATATACAATTTATATTTTTAGATATTTTAATATACATGAATTGATGATTTGATAACGCACAAAAGTACATTTCAGTTCTGGATGGTGGGCAAACCCAATTCTTGTACAACAGTTTTCTTAAGGGAAAGCTCATTTTTTTTTTTTTAATAAATAAAAGGCACTAATTCGCGTAAAATATAATTTTTTCTCTTTTAAAATTAGCATGTATTTAGCGTAGTAACAAGTTACTAGTAAATTTAAGACTAAAAATTTAACATATAAGGGACATAAAACAAATAATTTTGGTAATAACAAAATAAATGATGAGTTATTTGAACACATTTCAATTGTAGAAATTTTGATAGAAAAAAAAAAAAAGAAATAACTTATTTTTGTACCTTGATATCAAATTATTTTTTTTCAAAAAATTAATACATAAAAAAATGTATACTGAAATTAAAATAAAAATATTATACAAAATAAAAATTATGGTTTTCAAATAATTGTTATACTAGAAATTTAGTTTAGAATAATAAATAAAAATTAAATAATTGAAATTAAATTTTAAAAATTTTAAATAATAGAAAAAATGTCAATTAGATAGTACTTATCAAAGGGTAAGTAAATAATTTTTATGCAAGGGAGGAAAGGACTTTCAATTTAATTTAAAAAAAAAAAAAAAATAATAATAATAATAAAAATAAAATACACACTCACACTTAAATATATAAACTAAAATGTTAACTGTTAACCAATTTATAACCTGAAGCCGAACAAATCTCCAAGACCCTCTTCGGAATCCAAACAGTAGTTGTAGTCGTCTTCATTTGGTGGTTCAAGCATCAAGAAAGGTTCACAAGTTATCTCAAATGAATCATTAGCTAGAAAATATAATAATGTGACTCAAGTTTAAAAAAAAAAAAAATCTAAGTAAAAGCAACATGCAATTAAGATGCTTAAAAATAGTAAGAAAATAGAAATAATAAAAATGTATTTTGTAAATTTTATAGTTATACAAATATATATAAGATTTAAATAATATGATGAAATTAAAACAAGTTACACTGGTATTACAAAAAAAAAAAAAGTCAAAATGCTTTGAATAATAATAAAAAAAATATTATAATATAAATAGTAATAAGTACCTATAATGTAGTATATATAATATATTAAACATGATAATTTATTCATCAGTAATTATGAACATAACAAAGTTGTATTATGTATTAATATTTAAACTTTTCATTAGATAAAATTATGGTAGTAATATAATACTAAGATGGTAGATCCACATGAATCATAAAAGTACAACAGTACATTGATTTCATATTAAACACAATGTAATAATGCAATGTGTTTATGTGGTGGTATATGAAGAAGCGCTGATTGTACATAAGGCAAAAGCAGACAACACACCAGGCGACAGCTGAATTCCATGGTGCTACAGGACATACATTATATGCGGCACACGTAAAATTCAGCGGACGACTGACATGACTGTTTTACTCCCAACAGCAGTATACCCGAAGCATGGCAAATTTTTAATATATTAAGACAATTTGGAATAGCAAAAGTATAAACAGTATAATTCTGATTTTTATACTTCCCAAAAAGGTTTAACAGGGTTATAGAATTTTTATTAAATTATAAAAGCAAAAAGTATATAATACAAGACAAGGTTATATAACAAATAAGCAAAAAAATCAAATAAAATTTAGTATTGATGATAAAACTAAAAAAGTACAACAAAATAATATTTTATTACTTTTCAAGTATGAGAATATTTTTATTTAGTCGGTGTTTTTAACATAATTAAAAATAATTTCAATCACTTACAGTTGGAACAAAAACAAAATTTTATTTTGCTGAAATTTGTTAAACTTAGTAATTGACCAATAATTAACATCAAAATATATTAATATAATCTATCAAAAAAAAAAAAAAAATAATAATAATAATAAAAATAATAATAGTAATAATAAAGATTTAGTAGTAATGTGGTATATGCAGTTGATAATCATACTAAAAGGTGGCAATTAAAATATATATATATGTATTATGGTAATAAATATAATTTGTATACTAAGAAATGTATAGTATTATTTATTGTTAATCAGTTTAGGAAATAGGTTTATTTAAACTATCATGATATTCACAAAGTTAACTCAACTCAATACTAATATTGCCACCATTTAGTTTTTAAAAATTGATCAAATTAAACATTAGATTAAATGGTACAGACCCATGAGAATAAACAACAAATATTATGTTCTATTATAATGTATTATACTTATTTTTTTTAGATATCACAAGTTTTAATAAACATTACATAGGATAAGGTACAATATAAATAATATTAATTTGTAAACTATTGTCAATAGATAACAAAAACATAACAAAACAAATCTAATTAATCAAATACACTAGAACAACCATGCATTTAGAATAGCATTTCTATCATGCATACAGTACTGATTGCACTTAAATGACATGATAAATAATAATGAAAAAAAATGGAAACTAAAGTAAAAAGCTAGAATGAAGAAGATGAAATAATTAGTATAAAAAGAAATAGAAGAATTATAAGCGAGCAAGAGTAACAGTTTGAAACTTGAATACCATCAAGCGTAAACCAGGATGTGCGTTTAAATCTAAATGTGGAATATGTGTAATAATTTGCATACCGGAACCACTTGTACTAGGTAAATACTGCTGTTCATCTGATGTATCTTCATTACACTCTTCTTTAATTACAGCTCTATTTTCTTCATTTTCTGTAATTTCAGTATTGATATTTTCTACTTTGTAATTACGTGATGAATAAGTTGGAGACTGTTGAATAACAGATGATTTTTGAGGTGACTTTATAACTGTATTGCCAATTAATGAATCGTTGGCATTCTATAACAAAACAAATATAAATTAAATATAAATTTAAATGTTTTTTCCAATAAAACTAACCTGAGGTATATACGGCCTTAACTGACTTTGTGGTTGATGTCCAGATGTATTGGTATTATATTCTGGACATAAGAAAACTTCAATTTCTCCAGCATTACTTTTCATGTACATTTTTTGCTATACAAAAAAATTAAGTTAAATGTAGATAGAATTTATTATATACAATTAATTTATAATATTTACTTCTCCATCATGATCTTGAGGTACTTGTAATTCAGTTTCTGGAGGAGCTTTAACAACTAAAACTGTCTTTTGCCTAAATGATTCAATTGATCTTATATCTTGATAAGTTACATATCCATACCTTTTATCTTCTGTCAATTGTTTAATATCTCTCTCTGTAAAGTATTAATACATTTCATATCAATAAAATGTATTTACTTGCAGTTATTTTTTACTTTTACACATACACAAAATCAACATAAATAATTGATTCAATATCTTTTAGTTATAAAAAATAAAATATATTTATATCAACTACTTTAACTAAACACTAATTTATTAAGTATTAATATACAAAGTAAATCAATATAACAAATTTTTAATCATACCAGTATTTAAAATCAAATTATCTAACTCTTCTTCTTTGGCTTTCATTTCTTCTATGTCATTCTGTACAGTATTTTTATCTGGTACATAAGCATTTCCTCCTCTAAAAATTTGATAATACAAACTTATTACCCTGATACATATTTTTTAATTATTATTTTGTTACTTACTTCCACTGAATATTATTTTTGGATTTCTTTTCCAAAATTCCAATACCTTCTAAGACATTGGTAATATCATATATTCTTCGTTTTTGTACATCCAACTTTTCTGATGCTATATTTAAGTCAACAACACCATCTGTAGATGTTTCAAGTAGTCCAATGAATTTTTTAGTCAACAAACCCAAAGATGTGTCATAACGGGTTGGACGTTCAGAACATTTTTTTCTAGCTATTTAAATAATTAAATAAATAATTATATACATACAATATGTTAAAAATTGATTTTATTTCAATTAGCATATGTATTTGAAATATCTTACCATTTTGGGCAGGACTGGGCGATTCACTACCAGCACTTGAATTAGATAATTTTCTCATTCGTTTGGCTGTCATTGGTGCAGTAGCAACATCTTCATATCCAAAATTAAGAGTTTCTAAATTTAACCGACGTTTTACACCCTGAAAAAAAATAAAACATTAAAATGAATAATAATTTATAAGTTTTAATATAAATAAAAACTAGAATTTAAAATATAAAAAGAAAACTTTAAATTAAAAAACAATTGAATTAAATATTAAAAAAGTTATGAAATAGAGATATGTATAGAGAATAAACAAAAATCCAATCCAATATTAACTTAGTTTTTTTTTTGTAATTTCTTAAATAAGGTGTTTGTGAATTGTACTATGTAAAAACTACTAGGATTAGTTTTTTAGTAATGCATGTTTATGTATGTAATCAATTTAGAATGAAATGAAAATAAATTAATAAACAATGGTAAAATTAATTTATCAAACAATATAATACTATTGCCAAAAAGCAAAATACAATTAAAATATTTAAAAAATATTATCAATACAAATATCATATAATTAGTAAATGAATAATCCAAACATTTTTAAAATAGCTGCAGTGACATTTTATTAAATTTATGAAATTTTAATATAAATGTTTATTAAAATAAGCACCCAAATAGGAAATCATACTTTTTTTCTTCAACTTATAAAATTGCAACAGTACATCTTTAAATATTACTCATGCAATTATATAGATATACAAATGTATATAATTTAGTGAAGTATAAAGTGCAGCTATAAAAAATAAAAATGTTGAAACATTAAATACTTTTTTAGAAAGTATTCGAAATACTTTTAACAGATTTGAAATATCAAATTATAAAGATAACAAATAATTATTTCTAAAAATTAAGAATACCTGGCAGAGAGACATATTTATCGTAACAAGATTCAGGCGCGGCTCCAAGGGGGGGGGGGGGGGGGGCACTGGGCCCCCCAGTTTTTTTTTCAAAAATTTTAATTTTTCACATATTTGTCCTTGTGAACTGTTAAATCCTGATTTTAATTACCTAACTAGCTAACAATTTTATTTGGAGGCCTAAAAAAACCATATGACATTAATATGAGGTATGTATCATAATATAGGAACGTAGTCGGACTCTGTATTCATTTGGAGAAACAACTATTATCAGTAATCACTTACAGGTTCCAGGTTAGAATAGTCTCTAACTATAGTCCCCTCTAAGACCCCTTTGAAATTTAGCGATGGCTGAAAAAAATGCCCCCCCCCCCCTTTGTAAGTCTCTGAAGCCGCGCCTGACAAGATTAATTATTATATTAGTGTAATAAAAAACATAAAATATTTGTACATGCATTAATAAAAGATACAACTTTAATGCAAATTATAAGTTAGTTTTTAAGTTTGCTAAATTGACTTAAAAACTGAAAAACTGTACGTTTATTAAATATTATAATATGACCCACATTAATACCGGATTATTGATCACCATTAAACTAATTTGAAAAAAATAACATAAATGCCTCAACATATACACTTTAATAATTAAGTATTTTGTTAGTTAGATATTTATTTTCAATAAAGGAACAAGAACTACAACAGTTATTCATTAAATATAATTATTTTTACCAATTGTATAACTTACTTGTGATTTTGTTAAAGGGGATGTAAGAGGATTTGGAATGATTTGATTTTGTGGTGTCATACCATATTCATGATCAAGCAAATGATATGGAGATGGTGTTAAGAAAGTTGTCATGTTAGACTCTGAAAAAATAAAATCAATCAATTATTTTTAACTATAAAACATATCCTATATTTTAATTTAAAAGAGTAACATAAATTCTAGATTTTGAAACATGAAACTTATTGTAACTTTTATCATTGATAATTCAAAGGCTATCCTTGGTAGGTAGTGCTAAGCCACAGAACTTATAATTGACTGTAGCTAACTAACGAGTTACACAATTCCTTCAGTATATAATATATACAGAGTAACATGGTTCCAAAAATAATAGTCTTTTAATAAAATTTAGTTGTTGACTTTATAATATTTTCAAAAAAATTTAAATGATTAAAGTGATGTAAGAAAAAATATAATCACAATTGTTTAAATACAATTTAATACAATATTGTAAGTAAAAATTAATACACACAATATGTTAACATATAATAATTTTAAATTAAAAAAATAAAATGTTAAATCGAAAATGAAATTGATATGGTTCAACTACGAACTACTAATATGATATGTAAAAAAAGGTAAATTTTTATAAATAAATAAAAGTTTCAATTGAAAACATGCCCAGCTGAATCAACATCTAAAGATTTTTTAATAAATTAAAAAAATGAAATTTTGTTTTTATAACAAATGAGATACCTTAATTTAGTTTTGTATTAAACCATAACTCTAATCAAAATTAAAAAAAAAAGTTTTTTACTAAACAAAGTCAAAAGCTTTTAGCATATAGAATTTTAAATAATACAACTTACTATATCAACCTTTTTTTTAGGGATGTATATAATTTTAATAATGAGATGGTTGGTAATTAAAATGTGTACCACATTCAATATCAATACATTTTTTTCTAAAAACTCAGATGCTGTAATAATGAGCATTATTCAAGACTCATATATTAGAAATTAATAAACAGACTTTTGAAAATATGCACAGGTAACACAAAATAACAAGGTCCATACCTAAAGGTTAGGTTAGGTTAGGTTCAAATCATACAATGTGATTTATAAATAAGTCGGCTCTTGAGGAAACTATATTTGCTCAAATTTAATTTAACATCTAATACTACTCAGTTATTCTGATCTTCTCTTGAACCTTTGCAACCCTGAATGTCTTCCCTAAAAAGAAGCATGAAGATAATCAACCCATATCCTCCTGCACTTCACAACTATATTATTTTATCTTTCATATTTTTGGTTTACTA
Organism: Sipha maydis; assembly: GCA_034509805.1. Lineage (NCBI taxonomy): Eukaryota > Metazoa > Arthropoda > Insecta > Hemiptera > Aphididae > Sipha > Sipha maydis. The sequence goes on along the minus strand of JASXSY010003056.1, from coordinate 266,678 downwards.
TAAAGTTGAAAATGCCAACTAGCACCATGAGTATATACTAATTTACATAAAAATAACTTTTTTCACCCATAAACATATTTGATTATATAATCAGGAACAATAATTACTGGTGACACTAAAATATTAATATATACTATTTAATTTTGATTTCTTTGTTTATGTGTACATAATTTGTAAAAATATAGTAAGTATTACCTAGTTAAAATTTACCCAAAAATACAATTTTGCTGAAATAAAATATTTTGAATAATTATTATAGTATCATAATGATAGCCATACCAAAAAAGTAATTAATAGGTTATTTTTTAGAAATGCAATTACCTAACCATAAAAAATAATGACAAGTATAATTTGAATTAAAATGTGTTCACCTTAATATTTTTCAAATCTTATCTTCGAAACTATTACACAAAAATAATTAATCAATCAAATAATCATAATGAAATAAAAATATAATATGATAATTTTAAAAATACTTAAATAAATTCTAAAAAAACCTAACAATATATAACTGTAATTATAACATTCATCGAATTAAGATATTTAATAACTCAATATAGTTTATCTTAGATTTAATCATTGTTTTTTGATAAAAGTAGGTGATAGCAATACATAAAAATATGTCAATAGAAAAAAATTAGACTTATATTCAAAAAATTTAAAAATTTAAACACAGATTAAAAATTATGCTCATTTAGATTTTAAATACTTATTCTTTGGGTCAAGATAATTAATTGTTTTGTAAAAAAAGATAATTACTATACATTTTCAAATTAATATCATTATGATTAATTCTTACTAAAAAACTAATGTTGAATTTAATTTAAAAAATCAAATTTTATAAATATGGTTTTTAATTTTTATTAAGCTATTTTCAATTACAAATTTTTGTTCCAATAGAATACAATTTAAGTAAACCTCCATAATTTATTCAGACTTTAAAATAAAATATATATATATATATATATATATATTTTTTTTGATTTAGTCAATTCTATTTTAATTATAAACAAATAAATTAATTAAAAAAAAAAAAAATATAGAAATTATACTTCTAAGTTAACAATTTAAAGGTGCATAATCTATAAAAATTAGAATTATTTATATGTTTATTTTACAAAACATATTTATATAAAATGAACAGTAAAAAAATGTAATTAAATTATTTTTTCAGATTGCAATTTAAAATACTAAACTATCAGTTACAAACTTTTATTTTATGAACACTTTCCATTCCTGTTATATTTAATTAAGTTTTCAACTAATTAAATAAGAAAACAAAATAATCTAAAGATTATAAAGGAGATAAGTATACTTACCTAATTTTATAATTGCTGTATTAGGAGTTGAACTTCCGTCCTCATCCAGATTTAACATTCTGCATGCCTTTGACATTTTGAACAAATTTTTGATACTACAACTGTTAAACCTATAAGCATTTAAATAATTAACATTGAATTTAATGTATAGATATTGTGCTATAATTTTGAAAATATAAAATTTGTTAAAAGATATTAGTATTATTTAAATTCAAAAATTACTTTTAATAATTTATTGATTTCTTTGGGAAAATATGATTTTACTATGCTATAAATTTAAAAACATATGTAAAAGAAAGGAAAAGAATGTTAAGGAAGCACAGATAAAAATAATTTTGGTAAGAATATGCAAGCATGTACCAACCTACCTAATTAAGCTAATTTTTTAATTATTCTTAAAATCTTAATTATAATTAAGTTATAATCAATAAATAATTAGTTATAATAATTATAACTAACACTATTCAAATTCAATGAAACAAATTAGTTTCTCAAAATGATGGAAAAAATATTTAGTTTATAAATTGAAATTAATTTTAAATACATTACCTTTAACTACTGTAACAAATGTTAAAAGTTATACATAAGTAAGTACATGTATAGTTGGTTATAAGATCACAGAAAATATGATAAAAATCAAGTGTTTAACATCAAAATTATACTAATGATTGTTTAACATTTTAATTTACATAGATTAGGAGAGAAACATGGATTAAAAAATTAAATTCCAGGTGTTATTAAAGTAAATTGTTAATGTGTAAATGTTTTTATCGCAGATATTTGATGATTAAATTATTAAGATAATCAAAACCATTTTAATGTATTATTAATCAATGTATTATACAAATAAGCATAACAAAATAATAAAATAAAAAGCAATAAAATGGTATTAAACAACATTAAATAATATATATTAATTTATTTCTACCTAAACGAAAATTAAGTTATTTATGAGAATTCAGGAAACCACAGACAAATATTTGAAACTTATTGAAACGATTATAATAATAGTGATAATTGATGTTATTTTTATTGTTAATATCTAAATCAGTACTCAGAGTTCATTGATATAGACAGAGAAATGTTCATACAGTCACTTGATTCAAATCATCTATACTTTATTAACAACACCAGTAAACCAGCATATTTATATTGGTAATAAACTAACAATGTAGTTTAAGGGAAAAGTTTAGGACAAACTTCTGGGGCATAATATATGATATTTTCTATAGTAAAAATCATGAACAATGATAAGTTATAGGCGAGTACATTACACCACAAGAACAGTCATCCATCAAAAACGTTACCGATTAGAATGATCGACGGACGAAAGTTCAGTCGACCAAAATGCAAGCGGTGACCGGCCAAGGCAACGACGACACGCAGGCGATCAAGGATTCTTTGGAAAGTTACAGTCTGCACGCGTGGTGGAAACGGAAGCAGCAGTGGAAGTAGAGGTGGTGGATGACACCGAACACATTACGCGATAGAAGGGATCTTGGACGAAGCGCGAGACATCGGGAAAGACGCTGAGATGGTGCGATTTTCAAAAGTCCGGGGAACAAAGGGGATGAATCAAGGCTGAGACGCGGTAACGACGGCGGCGGCGGCGGCGGCGGCAGTGGCGGCAGCAGCAGCAGCAGCGATTCACGGACATAGAGGTTATGTTATGGCTAGCGCGCGCGCGACCGTACCAACACAAACGCCGCAAGCCCGCCTGGCGCGCACGTCGTCGGACGGGCGGGCGGGGGAACTTTCGACGAAAAAGCGAAAACGGACAAGCACATAACGAGGAACGGATGACGCGACCCGTAGGGGGTCTTTCGCACGGTCGCGGTTCAGACGCCGGAGACGTACTCACCGGAGAAATGGTCCACGGAACGCCGGTCAACGGTCGGTACCGTCGGCAGTGGCGTTGTCGATGGCTGCACGCCGATAACATCTCATGTCGGTGCCGGGTGTATGACTTGGCGCGGTGGACGCCTCCAGACGACGACGACAACGTTGTTGTTGATAGATACTGGACGCACGCGCGCGCGCGTGATCTCGTCGCCACGGAGAATACGTTACGTAGTTGTGGCGCGAGAAGATCCGCGATCGTTTCCGAACCGCGAATGTTGCCGTCCGGTAACAGCAGCGATTGGGATGACGGCGACGGCCACGAGTCCACGACAACGTACACAACGATCGGTTGCTTTTGATTGTTGTTATTTGTTTTTTTTTTTTTTTTTCTCTTCCTCCACTTCCTCACGTTTTCACGATGTGTACGGTGCACGGCAACTTGGCGGCGGCGGCGGAGCCTTTGTTTACGCGGACCGACTGTGGTGGGGAGGGTTCGCGCCGAGTGGAATCGAAGCGGTCCGTGTGCGTGTGCCGGCGGTGGCGGGGCGCGGCCAATCGGCTGGCTGCTGCCGTGTGCCGTTGCTGGACGCGGCCCAATCGGCGGCCGGCCGCGCCGCGGCAATCGCCGTTCGAACCGTTTCCCGCTCATCGAGAACAGCTGTTGTGGCGCTCTCCCCGCGCCCCGCCTCGCATACCGTGTCCACGACGCACCGCAGCCACCGCCACCGACCCGCGGTCCCGGGGACCAACGCGGCGGGAAGCGCGCCAAAAATCGGATTCTTCCGCGTGCCGCTGCGCGCGCGCACGCCGCACACGCATATAGTTGGTTCGTGCACCGTGTGCGGTTTAAGCGATTTCGTTCGGTTCGCGATTTGTCGACTGTTGTTCTATCTGGCTCGATTCCTTTTCTCCTCGTCGCACGTGCACCACCGTCCGATCGATACGATTGCTATTACCGGTGTGCACTGAACGTCCCTAAGAAATGCTGTTGAGGCGCACTGAACGCACTGATTTTTTGAAACAAATCTCTTGGAACTTGCTTCACACTTGCCGTGCACGAATGAAACTATAAATTGGTTTCAACGATGCCGTCCAAGGATGAGAATGTACTTTTGTTATATTGGTGTCTGAAAGAACTTATGTATTTTACATTTATAATTTATAAAACTATTTAAAAAAATTTAAAAAAAAAATAATATGGTCAAAATATAAATTTTTTACTTTTCTATTATAACACATGAAAAATCGTAACAAAAAGATTATGTTATTATTGTCTACACTTTATGGACACTTTTCTATTAGTATGATTCAAATATGTTGTTAGAATAAATTAAAATGTGTATTGAAGTTTACATACATGTAAAATCTAATTTTGTATAATATAATTATTTTACATAAATAATAATGTACATATATACTTCCTATACTTTAAAAGCGTTGGTAAAAATTATTTGTGGGAATCTTTAACATATTTATTTAATAATTATTTTTATTAATTCAAGACACAAAACATACCTGCTCCATTGCTATATTTACTACAATAAATTAATATCCAGTACTTATGGAGAATATGCATCCAAAGTATTAATTAAAAACTCATAACTAACGAAACTATATTGTATACACCAAAATCACAAGTTTTATGAAACTGCGGTTACACAACTATAAGACATTTTTATTTCGTAAACTTGGTGTGCATATTTACTAGTTTTTTAATTGAATGTTTTCACGAACAAGTTTCTTAAAATTAGTTTCTTCAGTGTGCCTGTCAAATTTATATATATTTGTTATGATATTATTATGCTAATGCGCAATTTTACGTTATACTCACTCTCCTAATCGATTCTGCAGATTTATCTGTACCTATATTTAGTTTTGTTTGATTAGTCTCCTACCATTGATGGCGTTCTAAAAACGAAACCCTTTTCACCTACCTTGATCGATTATCAAAGCTTTTATCTCATTATACATTTAAATAATTTAATAATTAATCTTGTGGTATAATTGTTATTTAAGACTTTTGATATTCCCAAGTAGTGGATTTATCGCCGATTGAAAAAAAAGCCAACTACAGGTTAAAGTTAATGCTAGACTTTAACAAATTTCCAGGTGCCAATCCCGCACGAAGTGACTGGGTTTATTGTATAGTAGAGTAAAAAGTTTATTTTTAAGTTTTAAGGTATATATTTATAATGCAGTTTCAGTCCTAATGAGTGGCCTTTTAAAATAGCCTGACTCACAGTTCTCTAACTGTAGATCCTCCCCTGAATAGGATGTATACTGTTTAAAAATATAAGTATAAAAATAAAAAAAACTATTATGTCTAATTATGAAATATTTAGGCAATGAAATATAATCTATACTTTGTCCCGTCTATTAAATGCATACGTTAAGTATTTGACAATTATTGAGTAAATAAAATTCTGACAATTCTTCGTTTTTATTTAAGGTAGGTATAATTAATCAGTACTTTGATTTTAAATATGATTTCAAATTTTTAATATTGAAAACGTTTCTCTAGTGTGACTAATACATAATAATTAATTATATAATATTATTATATATTAGGTATATCAGATAAACTTTTTTACCACGACAATAAATTTTATTATTGCTTCAGCTAGAGGATTGACAATATTTAGTTTCAAACATTTGAGTATACTTATATTGCGCGGGAAATAGTGGGATTGACTGGACGGACAGACTATCCACTGATAAGAATTCAATATTTCTTACTCAGTTCTTTTTGAAAACAATGAATTTTCCATACAGTCATATCATTTTATATATTTAAAATTAATATGTTTTTGTGGTTTTATGAACAGTGAATACTTGATTTATTTTAAATTTAAAAAATTAACTACTCATAAGATGATTTTCTCTGAACAATATCTGATAATAAAAGCGATAACAGTTTTAATGTAATTTGTGATTATAATAAAGAATACATTTTTAATTATTCACTTTGTCCTACTTAATTTGTATATTCAAAATAAGTCAAGTTACTAACTTCAATAATTGACTTTTGTTTTATCACTTTTTTACGTGTTTAATTAGTTCTTCAAATCATTTTTTTGCATTTGACATTAACCATTTGTATCAGTTTGATTATTACAAAATCTATATTTTGTACTATTTACACGAAGTAAGAGTCTAATTATTAATAATTCTTTATCTTATGTAAGTTATATATTTTAATAATTTAAGGATAAAGTTTAGTATTACAAAGAGAATATAATAAAGAAATAAGTATCTAAAAAATTTATTTTGTATCAATATTTATTTATTTTTTATTAAAATTAAAATTAAGTGTTATAATTTGTAGGTACAATGGTTGCTGAATCAGAAATTAAATGTGTTTCTAATAATAAGAGTTTTGGAGGTTATCAAAAAGTATATGAACATTTCAGGTAAAAAGAATAATCATTTATGCGAAATATTATTGATAATAAATAAGTTAATGTATTCTATTGAGAGGTTATATTTATTTTTTTTCAGTAATTCTTTACAATGTTACATGAAGTTTGGTATTTACATTCCACCTTCAGAATTTGAAGATGAAAAATTCCCTGTATTATTTTACTTATCAGGTCTTACATGTACTGAACAAAACGTCATCACTAAGGCAGGATTTCAAAAATATGCTGCACAATATAAAATAATTGTAGTTGCTCCTGATACTAGTCCTAGTAAGTTAACTTATTTACAAGTTGCTTTAATGACCCCTATATTTTAAGAGTTTATATGAAAATATGTATAAATAATATTTTTTTAATTGAAATGTTTCTAAGTAGATTTATTTCCTAAAATACTATTTTACTTTTGACATTATTTCAAATTATTATTATCAAGCAGTATAATTATAATTTTATTTATATTATAATTTCTTTCAATACAATAATAACTCCTCTCTGAAAATGTTTACTTTTAAATTTTGTTAAATTAAGCTGATTGGAAAATACTCATTGTCATCATCATATGGCTTCATGACTAAGTTTTTGCCTCTACTTTCAATGGTTTCTAAATTCCAAGGTCCTGAATACATTTTTCCTACTTAGCAATTTCCAGTCTTTTTAGGTCTTGTAATTGTATATGATATAATCTTATAATGGTCAAAAATGTTATCTGAATAGCATTTTTTTTTTTTTTTTTTTTGTTCCCCTTAGTCACTTTTGATCAGTGTATTTGTAATTGTGTATTTGTTTGAGTAGGGGTAACATGGAGGCAATCGCTCCATCCCAAGAATATTTGAACAGGAAATAATTTATATAACTAGTGTGAATTTCATTAAAAAATAAAAATTCTGAAAAAAATTGTATTGATTGTGATAACAATTTCCATATACTTTTTTTTTTGTTGTCATATTTGTTTTTATTTGTACAATCTGTATAAAATATAATTACAATAAGCACAATGGAGGAGTAATACAATTATAGAGTATTGGTCATGGTTGGCTTGAAGAAGAAGCTATTCACTAATAGCACTTCATAACGGGATGGTGGACTAGTCAACTAGTAGGTCACGGCACCAGCTACGCTTTAAACGTCTGCCAGGGTCGCCCGGGATTGTGTGGGAGGATAGGTTTTGGATGAGAGGATTTTGGTGATTTGAAAGTTTAAGGTGAAAACGTTTATATAGGGTTTTGGCGACGTTTTTTACTGTCGAAATGAGGAGGTCCCTGTGAAGGGTATCATTTGAAACATAAAAAGGAGCTTTAGTTATCTGCCTGAGGCATTTGGATTGAAATGTTTGGATTCGGTTTATATTGGAGTCTTTGGCTGAACTCCAGAGTTGGATTCCATAGGACCAGATAGGTTTGAGGAGGATTTTATTGTGTAGTGAGAGATGTTTGGATGACAGGAGGAGGCGAAGTTGTCTTTGACGATTATTTAGTACAAGTTGTTTATTACGTATGTGGGTAGCCCACGTGAGTCGACGATCTAGGTATAAACCTTGGTAACAGACATTTTGAGCGGTCAGGAGAGGTTGTTTGTTGAGTGTGATAGAGGGGCAGCTTATTGGTCTGAGAGTGAATGTGTAGTGGATGGATTTGGATTCATTGAGTTTGAACCCCCATTCTTTGTACCATGTCAAGAGGATGTCAAGGTGGGTTTGGATTCTGCTGGATGCCTCGTGAGGGTCATGGTGTAGAATCAGGATGGCTTTATCATTGGTGAAGTCACCGTTGGTGGTGAGGTTGGTAGTGGGTTGGTCTGATGTGTACAGGTTGAATAAAAGAGGTGCCGCTACAGCTCCTTGCGGTACTCCAGCTTTAATTGATATGTCAGATAGGACTGAGCCATATTGTACGGAGAAATGCCTGTCTTCTAGATAGGACTTGAAGATTAAGTAGAAGCTGGGAGGAAATATTGACTTTAATTTGAAGAGGAGGCCGTGATGCCATACCTTCTTGAACGCTTGTGCTACGTCTAAGAAGGCGCCTGTGCAGATGAGTTTCTTTTCAAGAGAATAGGAAATTTTGTCAACTATGCGATGAACCTGGTGTATGGTGGAGTGGTTGTTACGAAATCCGAATTGATTGTCTGGGAGGTTTGTGTCAATGATTGGGAGTAGGCGTTTAAGTGTGAATTTTTCAAATACTTTGGAGAAGAAAGGTTAAAGGCTTATTGGTCTATATGAGCTGGGAGAGTCAGCGGGTTTCCCGGGTTTGAGTATCATAATTATGATCGAGAATTTCCAAAGTAGAGGAAAGTATGAGAATCTGAGCATGGAGTTATAATTGTGCGTGAGTGATAAGATGGCTTTTCTGGGGAATTGGGAAGCGACTTCTGATGTAATGAGGTCGTAACCTAGGGTTTTATGACGCGCAGATTTATTGATTAAAAATTCGACTTCACTGGGTCTAATATGTTTTGGCGGAAGGGTCATAGGTAGTGAACTGGATAGGAAATGGTCGACTTCAACTATTTTGTTACGGGGTATGATGTCAATATGTGGCTGGAACGTTGTGTGTAGGTGATGACGAAAAGCATTAGCTTTTTCTAAGTCACTGATAAGCCATGTGCCGTCAAGGTTTCTCAGAGGGGGTACTGGTGGTTGAGAGCGGAGAATTTTTCTGGTGTTTTGCCAAAGAAAATTGTCGGTGGTGGAAAGGGATACGAGATGGTTTGTTAAGTTATCGGATTTGATTTTAGCTAAGATTCTTTTGAGTTTATTGGTGAGGTGATTAAATAGTCGTTTGTCAGAGGGATATTTAGTTCTTTGCCAAACAGCGTGTGCTTTTTTTTTTCCGATATTAGAGTTCTGACAAAATGTGGAAGATCAGAGGTGGGTGTATTGAGTGGGTTAGGAATAGTGGAGGAGGACCAAGCTGCTTGTTGAATTGATGTAGTGAGGGTGTGAATAGCATCGTCTATGTCTTGAGTTGATTTTAGTATAGTTTTGAGATCTATACGGTTAACGAGTTGGGTTCTGAAGACTTCCTAGTCCATACGACCTTGAGTGAGACTAGGTTTGTTCGGCTTTTTAGAAACAGCGGTGTCTATTGTGAGAAGGACTGCCGAGTGATCAGAGCATAGATCATCGAGGTTGGTTAATGTATTGTGGAGGCTGTTAGGGATTTTCGTGATAAATATATCTTGAATGTCTGGTCTTTTCTGATGTAGGCCAATAGATTGGGGAAGGAGGAGCGTGAATTTTGTAATTATTTTGTTGCGATAGGTTATATAGGGTGTTACCGCGAGGGTTGTTGGTGCAACAGCCCCATTGTATGTTTTTTGCGTTTAGATCGCCTCCGATTATAAATCTTTGACCTAGTGTATTAAAGAAGTGCTGGAAGAGAGTTGGTGTTATGGAATGACGGGGCGGGCTGTATATGGCATAGATATTGATTGGAATATTGTTTAATATTAGAGCAATTCCGCAGGCTTGTATATGGGCTGTTTGGTACTGAGGAAGAGGGTAGAATAATAGTGAGGTTCTTATAAAAATAGCAGCGCCAGCATGGGCTGTGCCATCTGGGTGGTTCGATTTAATAATATGGTAACCAGGTAGGTTTATTTGTGTGGTGTTAGTTAGGTGTGTTTCTGAAATAAGTGCAATATCAATTTTATTGTTTTAGTGGCCAGTAGTTCGTTTCTACGGTTAGGCCATTAGAGTTCCAGGTTAAGATGAGGAGAGAGTTGGATGTAAAACTATTGGTTTGCATTTTATTTGTTTATATTATTTATGAGGTTTGAGAGGACTTGGGTGAGGAGGGATAATAGGGGATTTATGAACGATTTAAATTCGTCAAGAAATTTAGTGAGAGAGGTCTCATTATCAGTTGAGTTGGAATGGTTGTTGGGAGGGGGACAACTAATTTTGTTTAGTAAAATTTTTTTTTTACATATTATTTTAATTTATGACTTTATATAGATGCATAGGCACATTATAAAATGCATTATGTACTGATAAGTTTGTGGCCATATATAACTTATTATATAACTAATTGTTTATATTTTGTTATTAAAACTGTATTAATTATATAGGAAACTGTAACATACCTGGAGAAAATGATGTTTGGAATGTTGGGACTGGTGCATCTATGTATGTAAATGCTACACAAGAACCTTGGAACAAACACTATCAGATGTACACTTACGTAACTGAAGAACTCTTTCAACTTATCCAAAACAATTTTTCCGTTATACAGGATAAAATATCTATAACTGGACACAGGTTATTTTTCAAGTAGAATTAATAATATGAGTATAAAAATTAATCTAATATGATTATTGTTCTGTATCTTTAGTATGGGAGGACATGGAGCATTGTTGTGTAGTTTACTTAATCCAGGTAAATATAAATCAGTGTCGGCTTTTGCTCCAGCTTGTAATATTTCTAATTCACCAACATTGCTTCCTGGATTAAAAACATTAATTGGAGAAGACAAGGAAACTTTGCAAAAATGGGATCCAACATTTTTAGTTAATTACTATGATGGCCCTGAGATGGAAGTATTAATACATGTAGTTAGTATTCAAGCAAATTAATATATTATATTTAGTTTTTTATATTCAATTTTTTATTAAACTAATGTTTTGTTTAATGTTAATAGGGTACTGATGATGAATTCTTGAAGGAAGATTTATTAATTGATAACTTTGTAAAAGCAGCTAATGAGAGTAAAGATAATAAAATTAAAATTAATTTTCATCTTGAAGAGGGTTATGGTCATTCATATTATTTTATATCAACATTTATTGAGGAACATTTTAAATTTCATTCTTCTAAATTGTCTCCGTAAAATATTAGATTATTATTTGATTATAATTTTATAATAGCATGAAGACAATTTATAAACTATTTGAAATACAAACCAAATAAAATATCTTGTATTAATATAAATGATTTTGATTTTATTAGTCATCTGAAACTGAGTTGTTATGATATATTTATATCCCTGAATTAGGTCTCAAAACAAGTGCATGACTTTGAATAAATCAGTTAAATCGTGATAACTTTTATCCATAGAAATGAGAAACAAAACTTTCTTAAAATGTATTGAAGTTTATCTTAATCATTCTACATTATGGGAAGTGGAAGTAAAATTTGATGAAAACTTGTATAGAACAAAAGAAAATTACTTATATGCTGTTTTATTGAAAAAATATGAATAATAATTCTGACTGCTACATTGAATGATGATGAGAAAATATTTAATTTTTTTTTCACCTGTTTAAATGATAAGATCATTATCGAAAATTGCGTTTTCTGCTGGAAATTTTGAAAAAAACTGAACTATATATATTGATGGATATTATGGATAATTTATGAGCTGCTTGACTAAAAAACTTAATTTGTACAAAATTGTATCCCAAAGGTAAAGGATAAAATATTTATTAATGGATGCTGGTTTTTTAATTTTTTTTTTATATAGGAGACCAAAAGAAGCTGTCAACTATTTTCCATTTTTTTAGAAATAATTCATTACATAAAACAATTAAATATAAATATACCATTCTATTTCCTAGTAATAATTATTATATTACGGATTGGGTTTTTTTTCTATCAGTTCAATACGGATTTTAATCAGTAGTTAAAAATGATTGATACAGTGGCACCGATTATCCCTACGTGTTAATATTGCTGATATAGGCGTGTCTACGGGTCTTGCCTGTCATGCATAGGCATGACTTGCGAAATTTGATCTAACTTACATTATAAATTGTAGTACATAATAATTATCACTCACGTGGTACATAATATATTATAATATATACTTTTTTTCTTAGATTCTGATTTCATATTAAATTTTTTGATTTTCATCATGTGGACTTATAATATCTATTACAATTATTGATAATGCTTCCCTTGTTATCATTGAATGTTTTTGGAGCTTGCCTGGCTGCTTAAAAAGTATGACCCGACCTTAAAAAAACATTTGGATGAAGGCCCTAAAAATGCAACTTATATTGGTAATTTAATTCAAACCGATTTGATTTTAACTATTCATTCTGTTCTTAAAAGAAAACTAGTATTTTTTCTAAAAAACAAAAAAATATCAATCATGGCTGATGAAACGAGTGACTGTGGCTATCACGAACAGATGTCAGTTATTGTTAGATATTACGATGATATAATCAATTCACCAGTTGAGTATTTTGTTTGCATGATGCGACTAACAGCAGTAGATTCACAGTCTATTTCTGATTATCTGAGTTCCATTGTAGAGAAACAATTGGGTCTCAGCTGGTTGGATGTAGTTGCTGTGTGCTTTGATGAAGCCGCTATTATGGCGGGATGCTCTAACGGTGTCCAATCCAAATGCAAAGAAATAAATTCTAAAATATTCTATGCACATTGACTAAACTTAGTATTGGTAGATTCTATTGGCCGAAAGAATCGAATAGTTTTTGATTTCTTTGGTACAATACAATTTTTGTACTCATTTATAGAAGGTAGTTGTATTCGACACGCTACATTAGAAAAAATAGCCAAAGAAATAAATTTAACTCTTAAAACTCTAAAATCTATTTCTACAACACGATGGGCGTGTCGATTTGAAGCTGTCGCCGCAGTAAAAAATAATTATTTGGCCATTATCTCTGCAATCCAAAATATCTGCGACACGACTAAAATTCCAGATGTTAGATCAAAGTCAAGATGCTTGAATTCATTTTTGCACTAAATATGCTACATCTTTCTTTTATTACTCATTTTTAAAGTTAATTCATGTCTCCAAGCTGAGGATTTAGATCTATTAAATTCTCTAAATATGATCAAATCACTAAAACTGAGCATATCTAAATTAAGATCAGATGATAACTTATTTAAAAAAGTTTTTAATGAGACAGTTGAGTGTTGTACAGAAACTGGAGTGATCATTCCTCAAGTAAAAAAAAAAGAAAAATCTCTTCAAAAATTGATCAATTATCGGAAAATCAATATTTTGCATGTACGAAAGAAGAAGAGATGAAAGTTACGAGTTTTAATGTTGTTTTAGATGACTTGTTAAATGGTTTGAATGATCGTTTTAACCAGGAAACATTAAAACTTATACTTGCTGTTACGAATTTATTAACTCTTGAGCCATCTCAAGATGATTTATTGTATTTGAATAATGTATTTGGAATCGATAGTGAGCAAATTCAAGTTGAAATTATGTTACTTAAAAATATACCTAATACTATCTGGAACCACTTCTAAAACACTTCATCAATGGATTGATTTTCTAAATTTAAATAATAGAACTTGTATTTTTCTTCACTTCTATAAAGTAATAGTACTTTTTACCACTATTCCGGTAACAACTTGTTCATGCGAACGTGCATTTTCTAAGCTGACAATTGTAAAAACAAAACTCCGCAGCACCATGACTCAAGAAAGACTTGACGCTTTAATATTTATATTCATAGAACAACAGATGACAAAAAATATTAATTATGACGAAGTTATCGAGGAATTTAAAGTGATGATACCAACAAAACGACGTTTAGAATTATAATATATAGTATTAAGACCATTTGTGATTATAAAAAGTATTACACATTAATTATATTTTAAAATCAATTTTATATTGCCTTGTTATTTTATTTATCTATAATAAAAGGAATATTGTTTTTTATTCCGAATTATTAGATAATAATTAATAATGATAAAGCTTATTAAGAATTTGGGGGTCATATCCTTAAATCGAAACCAAATTTTTTTCAGGGGGTGCAGAAAGCTACTTACCCTGAATATGCCACTGCTGTGCATGACCTGCGAATGAGGTCTGGACACGCCTATGATTGTGGATGTAATACTAAATTTAAATGGATGATCACATAATAGACAGTTTTATACTAGAATATACAAGATATAGCAATTTGGATTTTGGAAATAAGGTTGTTTTAAAATTGCAGTTATAATCCTATAACCTAATCTACTCAGCATTTATTGCAGTCGTACTAGTATTTTATTTTTCTTGCAATTCCATATGAAACAAACATTGGCATGTATTAGCTTTGAGTGATTTTTATTTTAATCTGGTGAACCTCCATTCGGAGATAATGGCGGCGTGAACAGAGTTGATTTGAAAAATGGTTGGTGGGTGGGTGTTGAAAGTTGATGTTTGTAGTTGAGTATAAGTTAGGGAACATGTTTTAACGTAATTGATTGAATATAAATTAAATTCACAATAATCAATAGCGCAGAAGTGCCATTAGATTAAGTGTTGAGAATAGTGGACTGCGTCATTGAAATAATAAGCTCACGTCGCCACTGCTCGGAGCTAACTAGCAAATATGAAATATTTCTATAGGCATTAGCTAAAACTTTAAACAAAATTATTCGTAACAATATGCGGCCATCATCCGTAGTCCATTGTCTGACATTGAAATTACTTACCTAACTTACAAATATATTGAAAAAAAAAATGGTTTGATTACGTATATTTAGTCATATATGCATGGCAGGTTTGCCAACAACAGTCATATAAAATTAATTTCGTCGAAAGATTTGTACCTGGGTACCAACAATAGCGTTCGATGACCAGTAAAGAGTAGTATATTATTCATCGGTATCAGCCATGACGGTAGGTAAATATTGCAACACGTGTTCGATTCAACAGAACAACACCGCGACAAAAACGGGTGTGCATTTATTTATCAATGTACAGTACAATCAATGTAGGAAAAGAAATAGAACAAAAAGTATACAACAACATCACAACCGTTGGCCATACAGGTGTTACAGCCGTAAAAGTAACGGATGTATTACAATCGGCCGTGGAACTACGGGTCGCCGGACCGCGCGATCAGTGATAGTGTGAAATCGGAAAGCACTGCGGCCGGCATTTCCGACCAGAAACCTAGGTACACGGTTGATATCGGACTTCGGCGGTATTCCGCGTAATCAGGCGGCGAATAGACTGGTGGCCGTCGCATGACCGACACGTGGGCTGGTGTTGCTGGCCGCCGAGCGGTTAACATGACCACCGGAAAGTCCGGCAGTCCACTGTTTTCCGGTCCGATTTGTGGCCGCTCGGGCGATTCGGACGGTGGAACGGGTGGCTGTCCTTCTGGTCCTGATGTTGGAATTTCGGACGGCTCCGTCGGTGGACCAACTGACGGAACGGGTGGTTGTCCTTCTGGTCCGGGTGGCGGAATTTCGGACGGCCCCGTCGTTGAGCCGACTGACAGAATGGGTGGTTGTCCGTCTGAACCGGAGAGCTGGTCGAATTCGGACGGTCCTGTAGCTGAACCACTGGACTGCGGAAGTTCGGGTGGTTCCGTTGGGTGGTCGGATGACTGCGAATCGGGGGATCCCTTTGAGCCGTACGACGGTCTGTTGTCGCCGTCGTAGGCCCTTTCCTCGAACACTGGACGAACGATGTTTCGTTTGTAAAGCTGGGATTGGCGACGACGGTCGTCTTCGAATGTCTGTAGCGCGTTGTGCCGGTAAACGCCGTATCCGATGCCAGCGACCAGCATGCACCATCGACTGAACCGGATCAACGGCGACACGTTCACCGGGCACGCGAACTGTCTGACCATTTTTGAACGATTAGCTAGGTGTGATTACTCACTTGAGAGTGGAATATTCTCGTCGGTCTCGAGTGATTCGACTCGTGATCACGGTTTGACGACGGTATACCAGGGTAGTGTGATATCCGTTTGGGGTGAGGGAGAGCACAAATACAGTGTTTAGAGGAATCGAAAAAGCCAGGTAAATTTATGGTATTCCGATGAAAAGGACGAAAAGTAAAGATGTAACTGAATCGAAGGCAAAACAACAATGACCAGATAATATATTAACATGACCATCGTAGCGACCACTGCGGTTGTTAATAAACAACATTAAAATAACACGATTTATAATTATATGAGCTAAATATGAATTTTTTTGATTTTATCCGGCCATAGTACTTTTAAAGTTATATTGAACCATATACTGTTACTGTTTCCTAGATAATAGTATATGAACAGTGAATATTAAAAAATATTTAAAAATAAAATTTTTTACACCAGTGTTAATAACTGTTTTTCTTTCAATTTGTATTTCCTGAGAATGAGACAGTTCGGCGATATGATTTCGGCGACGCTGTTTGGGTGATAAAAATTATTTTGGCGATTTGTCATCTCGGCGATTTACTAATCTGGCGACTAGGCAAATTCATTAGCGTAAACCAAAAAAATTCGTTTTAACGAGATTTAAATGAAAACTCATAATTTAACATTACAAATAAGTATTAGTTTTCATATAATAAATGCTTTCACAGATGTACAAAAAAATATATATATATATATATATATATATATATATAAACATACATAGTTAGGTATAGATAATAAACATTAATATATACATACGACATAAGTCGTTATTTATGTTTTTTTATTCTTATAGTTGCTTGTGCTTACTTAGTAATAATGTTGTCCATATTTAAAACGTTACACAATCGATGATAAATCTGTGAAAATAATTTAGGACGGCGCGGGAACCTGATTTTGGTTCCTCGTTGTACAGTCATTTATCAATTTTAATTTTAAAATATCGCATAAATTATAGCCCAAATAAACTCTGTAATAATAAGCTATTTTTTTTTTCATTTATATTTTTCAAAATCATTTTACACCAGCCGAAGTGTATCTTATTTTAATAAAAATAAAAAATTGGTCATATTGGGTTCTAATATTTTAAATGTTCATTACATTGTGAGAGATTTGACCAAAAATATTTCGTTTTATCTAAGGGATAAAACTGCATTTAATTTTTTATTATACCACGAAATTTTCAAGGGAACACCGGTTTCATTTATTTATATAGCTTCGTTAATCACGAGTTGAATGTATATGATGTCAAAATATAATTGATCTATGTATTGTATCAATATTGATACAATAATTCTTTTATATTACTTATTATAATTCAAAAATTACAATTTATAATGATTATAAAAAAAATTAATAATAATTCTTTGTACTATCGATACTTATTGCAAGATATTTGAAAACTATCTTGATTAATTTTTTAAAACTAAAAGTTAAAAGTTAGTTCATACATAGGTTTAGGTACATTTATTTAATACAAGTTATGAAATATGAAAATGTTTGTAGATAAAAGTATAAAATGTTTTTCACTCTTTAAAATAATTTAAAATAATTATATTATATTTTATAATAATTCATTCATTATAGATAATTGTGAATTTATCATTTGAAATTAACTATAAACTGTGACATAAAATTATATAGCCAGTATAATTCAGTATATCAGTCTGTAGTTAAAATTAAAATTTTATTTTAATAGAATATCTATTATTATTATAATATTTATTTGTACATAATATTTTTAATATTGTGTTATATTTTAAGAAGATGATGTGCATATTAAAAATCATAATCTCGAAGTGGCCAAAAGTACTTAATTAAATGAACTTAATCAAATTGTATGTAACTTTGTCATAAAAAATTATACTATTATATACCATATATATATATATACCATCTATACCAATCAAATTTCTACTAAGCATGTTTAATGGTATAAATATTAAAATTATATTAAATAGTAATATGTAATTGATACATTACAGTTGTACATGTTAATACGTGTGTAATATTGAATTAATATTTGATTTCACTAAGTTGTTGTAATAATTTATGAATTTTACAGTTTACAATTCAATTAATAGAGAAACTCAAAATTTCTTATTTTTATATTCACAATATGACTATATAATATTAATAAATTAGTTGTAAATAACTAACTATCCACTATCCATGATAATATAATATCATAAATAATAAATTAAGAATTGTAACATATTAATAGGTAGTTGGTTGTTAAATTTGATATTGATTTGAATAATTTAATGAACAATAAAGTTAGGTTAAAATATTTGAATATTTATCACTTTTATCAAGAAAAATAATAATGGAAATAAATAACAATGAAATTTAGTTACCGTAAGTTACATTTTTAATGATTTGTGCTTCATACAAACAATATTTTCATCATAAAAGTTTGGTATATAATTATCTTAAATTTTATGTTAATTTATTGAACTTAAAAATATAGTTAATCTTTCAGGTGTTTCATACAGAAATGTAAATGATTCAGATTCTCAATAATTAGTAGATAAATTGAATACAGCATTGATGATGATAGCCTTATTTTCATTCATTTTTATATTATTTTAAACATAACCATCACATTTCCGGTATTGAGCTGTTCAACAGAGAGACAAAGATAATTTTTGAAATTAAAATTAGAATTGAAAACAAACATACTTGAAGAAAGACTTGAAAATCCAATACTAATTTCTTGGATAGCAGACCTAATCGAACTATTAACATATAAGTTGTTATAAACATATTTGTAAAAAAATATCTATGCTTTCCGAGTTGTCAATATTTTAAAAACTTTTTCCATACATAAATAATTTATAATAATTATTATTTTTAATCTTAACCATCTTAACTGTTTATAACATTATACTATTATAATTTAATATTTCAATAAAAAAAAATTAAAATTATTAACCATACCATGTAAATGTAAATCTATATCTTAACAAATTAAGGCTAATTGATTAATGATATAAAAAAAAATGTACTAAAAATAACAAGAAAAATGTAATTCAACTTTATGGTTTATATGGTTGACTCGGGGCGCAACTTTTGTAAACACTGACGTGTTCACGACACGACGGGTCTGATCGATTGTTGTACCGGTTGCAACTCTGTCGGATCGTTCGGTGTCCGGACATTGTAGTGATGTTTCCTGCCGAGGCAAAAGCCCAGGACCACGATTATCGATGCGGAGACCACGGCCAGGATGACGACGAACGTCCACGAGAAACCCATGGACAGCGACAGCCAATCGCTGTCGTCGACGACGACCCTCCTGGTCAAGTTGCGCATAAACCTTTCGCCCACGGTCACTACGAGGTGTGTCAGATCGACAAGGTTCACTTTCGGGGAGGACGGTACGCACAGCACCCGGTCGGGGGCGGTTACCGTGACGATGCACCGGCCGGTGGAGTTCGGGAACCGTACGGCCAGGTCGTCGGTGCCGTAGCCCCGGCCCGAACCGATCGCGTTCACGACGACCGATCCACTTTCGACCAGGAAATCCACGAACACCGGGTCGGGATGGACGGCGAACGTGCAAGAGCGGTTGCGCGAGGAACACGGCACCGGCGAAAATCCTTTACCGTCCGGAAACCTAATCAGGACCCGGGCGGTCGCGATCTCCGTAACTTTCGAGCGCGATGCGACTGCCGGCGACCGGCACACCATGTACGTGTCGTTCTTCACGTCGCAGTCGGTGCGCACGTCGCCGCCTCCGCCGCCGGTGTTCACGTCCAACGTCGCCTCCACCGCGCACGTGAAGCGCCTGCCGCGCACCGGCACCGCGGTACCGCCGGATGCGATGCCCGCGAACGTTTGGTCCGCGTCCAGTTCGGCGTCGCCCGTGTACACCGTCACGGTGCTGTTCGCGTACCTGGCCGGCGAACGGTCGAACTCGACTTTCACCCGTCCCGTCGCGGTACCGCCGCCGCCGGCACGGCCGGTCACGCACACGATGCGTCCCGGTTCCCGCGACAACGTCACGCATTCCGTGCGCTCGGCGACGGTCACCCGGACCACGTTGCCCGCGTCCATGTGCCGTCCCGTGATCGTCACCGGGTACCCGGACTCGGCGGGCACGCAACCCGTGCTGACGTCCTCCACGACCGGCGTCACGAACCGGAACGGCTGTTTCGACGTGACCGCGAACGTAGTTTTTGGCCACTTCGCGTACGTGACCCGTATCGGTCCTTCGAGTTGGTCGCCGGTAGCGTTCGGTGCCGGTGTGGATACCACGCACGTGACCGTGTCCCGGTCGTCGTCCGCCGTCCGCGACACCGCGCATTCCCGTCCGGCCACGGTCACCGTCACCGTTAGGTCCTCCGCCAGAATCCAATGGTCCTTCACGCTGAACTTCACAGTCGTCGCATCAGCCCCCAGCACACCGGCCTTCGGTCCGATCAGCCGGATTTGGATTTCGGGACACATTAACTCCGTGACACCGTCTAATGACACCATGTCACCCGAGCGTATCGACTGTGTTATCGACTTCTGCCACAGCCCGGTACACGTGTTGTGTGTCGAACACCAGCGTTCAAAATACCTGTACTGGTTGTCGTGCCACAAACAAGTCGTGCAATTGTCGTCTCGTCCGTTGCCGCAGCTCGGTTCGTAAGCCGTATGATAATAATCGCTATCGTTTTCCAACTTTATTGGATAGTCATTGATTCTTACAGTAAGAGGAGAAACTATTGCTTTGTTTTTTTTCATGTACGCAGACTCGTACGAATATTTCCCGCAATCAATTTCATTATAATTATTTAATTTTACCGTATTATTTAAATTGAACAATTGGCACGTAATTGTATTTCTCTTAAGGAACGAACTGAAGTCATTTAAATTATTTTTTACTGATATTTTTAATTTATAACCAATACTGGAGCCATAGTAATAGATTTTTTCTACCGAATAACTAGGACAGAACTGTGAATCACGTATCATCAAACTTTCCTTTTTTATAACCAATGTCTGATTCTCGCACTGTTGTTTTTCAAATGACCAGTTGCAACTATTTATATTAGTGGTGCATGATTTACACGTGGTTAGTTCGGAACAGTTTATTTTCTTATAACTGTTTTCCTGCATAGAACCGTATCCTTGCGACCACATACATAGAATTGTCTGAAAATAAGAAAACACTTTTTTTTTTTTAAATATTTTAATTTATACCGTCTATTATTATTTATTGGTTATGCGATCTCATAGATAAAAAGCCCTGAGTACTAAAAATAAGTTTTTCACTGTACATTGTGTATTTTAACATTATTTCCACGACAATGTATGGAATAGTATTTTATATACAACATACATTTTTGGCAACGCTCAACTAGTTTAGAATTATAAGAGGCATTACTCTTTATCAGTCTGTCTTTGTATTTTGTGTTAACTGTTTATATATATTTTTGTATATTTCTCTAAATATTTAAAAATATAAATTTATATTGTAACTCTCATTTTTTATATAGAAATCCGTAATTTCATTAATCATAAAAGTAAAGAAGACTAGAATGCTTTTATGTTTTTATAACTTTGAGGCTGTAAATTAAATTATAGTGTATTTAATAAGCAATTCGTTTGTATAATAATCTTTGTAAATCATTCAAGTCTATTACCAAGGTGAAATAATTACAAAATAATTAATTTAGGTCCTGATAAATAAATATTTGGTACGAGATTTAAGTAAGACTTAATATACCGAAAAGCATCACGTTCTACATATTTCGAAATAAAATTATTAATGATTGAATGTGATCCACGATACCTACCATAGCGGTTACTGGTATCAGTACATCGGAATGAAAATATGTCCAACAATATCTTGGATGTTTCCATTCAACCATGACGATTTGATTTCTTATTTACCTTAAACAATTAATGCTATGTTATTTTTTTTGTTTACAAAACATTAGTATAGTAATTATTGTTATTTTTAAAATTATTTTTCATATTTAGACACCGTGAATATGATGATCATTGGATAACAGATTATTCAACTCAATTTTGCAAACTAATCAGTTTAAAAACAAACAGCACAAAATGGTATCACAAAGCAAAATAGTTTATAGTCAAATAAAAAGTAACCGTTGTATACAGCTATTAAGCTCGCAATTGTAAGCAATAACAAGAATCTTTGAGACGTAGTTTTCCCTCCTTAACAGTTACCCTGGTCAACAGCAAACCAAAGGAAAAAATTGAAATAATTTTTTTGTCAAACTGTATTTCAATATTATTTGAAAATGAACCAGATATTTCTGATTATGATATCATTAACAAATGGAAATTTGAACACGCAACCTCGTAAACAGAAAAAAAGACCTACCGCTACATATTTATGTAATAATGGAATAATTAAGTTTGTTAATCTTAGAATTGACCTATTTAATTGGGAAAGAAGGCACATTAAATAATACAAATATAAAATACAAACAGATATGACCGATAGATATTCAATACTCATATATTTTAAATCGCAAGAAAGTAGAATACATCTTCACTTTGAAATCGACAAATCGGCTAGAGTAATTACAAAAAATATTCACCACTCAATGAATCTTATCGAAATTGCGTCAGTTCTAGAAGAAATAGGCTACTCTGTATGGCAAGTGTTGAGTATAATATATTAAAAAATAAAATACATAATATAAAATACAACTACTTTTATTTTTCTTTGTATTTATTCTCGAGCCTAATAGCAAAGAAATATTTTATATTATGTTAACTTTCAATTAAAGACCTTAACACAAAAATTTGAGAAGAAGAGCTTCACAATCACCACAAAATTCTTCAATGTTAATATTGTCAGACTAACGGTGTTATATAAAAAGCTATTACTCATATTGTGTTACATTACAATTTGTATCAAATCACTTGAATCGTCAACAAAATGTGCTTTTTGTTATCCCACAAACTACAAAGGTTGTACTACCACAGTAAGATCTAGGAAATTTGGATGCCTGGGCTAATAAAAATGCAGCTACCTAACGTAGGTGGAAGTATAGAATAGGTTTATGAATTTCTATATCTTTCATAAACTCAAGAATGTCTTTATATCAGCAGTGCCTGGAACAAGCATACTCACTTGCTCCCTTCTCCTAGATCTGGCACAGTGTACTACATATATGGAGCTAGAGTTACGTTGTCGCCGACCAAATAGCTCATGACAATAATTAACTGCTACAACCACAATAAATTGATTAGAACATGCCACTTTTTAACCTTCTAACTTCAAATCAACGATGTAATCCATACGGAGAAACAACAGATGCTACAGATAAAAGCACCATCATCAAACCTCTCCTAATCTAGCATAGATAATAATCTACTAACTATATTTTTCAAAGACTTTAAATACATAACTAACCTACTTATCTTTCTTCTCACAATTGTCATGTCCAATCTTCTAAATGTCAAAAACTACATATGGTTCATACACCAAGAGTTCTATCTTTATCCTATCGTGGAACGCGGACGGACAAAAAATTTTAAATATGAGTTCTTAATCACACAAAAAATCAAAAAAATCGATGATCTAATATCTGAAACGCATTTTACATAATACGATTACTCTTTGGCATCGCGCTCACCTAAGTATCATGACACGTCATCTGTAGTTTGATCAACAAGTAACTAGTAATTTGAGTGAAACACACCAAAATGGCGTGATTTTCTAATGATAAATCATTTTTACGGTTTTTTTTTGTTTTATTTCATTATCCATAATGATGTCTGAGAATGAAGAGTTCTTGTAGTAATAAATTTAATAAACTATTTAGATTATAATTAAAGCTTATGCGCTAATACTGGGCTTATAATAATATTTTGGCGTCAAAAATGTTCTTTTCGTGGTTCATACTTTATGTTTATAAACTTAGATGATCATGGTCGTTTTCAAAGTTTTTATGGGATAGAGAAATATACATTTGAAGATTTGGTTGGACCAGAAAGGTTATAGATGAAAAAAATATTAAAAATAAAAAAAAGTACTTAGGTAGGTAGGTAGGTAGGTGCGGACCCATAGGACAGTACATTTTGGAGGAGTGATAAATTTTGGGTTTCGCAGAAAAATTGTATATAATATTTATTTTATTCTTAAAAGTAGTTAATAATTATTATTTTAATAATAACAAACTTAAATAAACATAACAAATTAAATTGACCAATTCTTCCTTTTTATTCTTCAAGATGATCTTGAAAATATATTAATCACATCATCAATATTTATAGGTATATTTTTATGAATGTTTATAAAAGCTAAACCGTTTAGACGCTCCTGTTCCATGGTTGACCTCAAATAATATTTTAGGCGTCTTAATGAAGAGAAACTTCTTTCTGCACTAGCTGTGGTAACTGGTATGGTAGCAAATAAATATAATAATGTTTTTATGATAGGAAATGATATGATACGAAGTCTTTCTTATTTTTTGAAATATCTGAAGTATCGAAGTCCTAGTTTAAGGGGAGGGGGCTTCAGCCCCCATATCCCCCCTTGTATCCGCGCCTGTATAGCTTACTTAATTAGTAATTTGTGAACTGAAAGATATCCTCTGACTGTTAACGCGTTTGTTTCTAAACAAAGCATTTGGGAAATAGTCTAATAATAAACAAATTTATTTCTTAACGAAGAATCTGTAAGTAAATTTTATTCGGTATTAATCTTGTAAGATATTTTGGTGTGACTCATTGAATTACGTACATAACGAGAATATTTTCAAGCCCTTCGAGTTAAATTGATTCTTTGAAATCTCACCTGATTAAAATGTATCCGTCGTTTACAACATCAATGCATTGATTATCAACAATGTTCTTTGCTTTTTTCGGATGTATTTTTATTATTATAAATCACAGACGAAATAAACGATGTAACGTTACTACAGATAAACTAACTCGAATAAATGAGTTCATAATACTGACATCCGCTGGTATATCGGTGTGATAATAAGTTCGTAATAATCATTATTCGATTTTGGTTTGTTCATAAATCATTATAGTCAATATCACAGAGTGTGCATATCGGCACTTAATTTCATCGTTGTGGTTTTTGTGGTTAAAACAGGGCCGGATTTAGAGGAATGGTGACCTCGGGGCAACAAAGGAGTAGGGGATCCCTGGCGCCAAATTATTCTCCGAATAAAATGAACAATTTTTTTTAAAAGTAGATTCTTTTCATTTAATAGTATTTAACAAACATATTTATAATATGTAAAAATTTAAATATGAATATTAAATGATAATAAATAATAATTTCGCACCACTCGCACATATAAAAAGAAAAATCGAATAATATTATTATCATATGTATGGCGTTCGTGGATTCAAGTCAATCGTCAGGTTGTGGAGTTTAGGAAGCGTTGGATTTACTGATAAATAAACATGCGATAAATAATTTCATTGAATTACACATCAGCAATCAGTATTAGATTTATTTTTATCCTATTTGCCTATTCCATTTTCGACAGGACGGCAGGGTGACAGTGCAATTGTAATTTGAAAGATTTTTCTTTCCGAAGTCTCTATTGTGGAGACCCTCTTTTGTGGAGGCCCCGGGGCTGTATTAAACAACGGTCGGGCAATTGTAACTGAAGTGGTTAAGTAATATAATTATTTATGTATACATGTGCAATTGAAAAATGTAAATGTGATTTTTAGTTTTTACTATCAATATTTGTATTATTGTACAATTTTTGTTTGTTTTATGTAGATTCAAGGTCGATCTTCATCGATATTTATAATTTTGACTAGGAACCTATTTGTTGTTAACTAAATATAATTGTAAAAATTTTGTAATAAAAATATTGGTTCGTATCAATTTTATCAACTTAAATTAAGTGATGAATTTGTGACTAAGTGGTTGCAACTTGCACTACCGTGGCCTACAAGTCAATCAATCGGTCTAAAAAAGATGGTAAAAGCAGCATATGAACCTTCTGCTGTTCTTGTGCGCATGCCAATGGTTTATAACACGTTTATTTCAGAGAGAACGAAAACATAATTGTTATTCTTTCGTAATTTTATACGCGTACCTACTACGAACAAAAGTTTTCGACAGCATTATTATAAATCTTAACACAACAGTTTATACATTGCATGGATGCCTATGATGCCTATGTTTCAACGTGACTATTCGGTATTCTTTAAGAATATTGAATGTCCGTTTATAGAGTTATCAAGAGGGATTCTTATGATATAGCCACCTAGGCCACTTCTGAACTGGATACCCTAAAGTTCCCTGATTAATATTTAGAGCTCTATTGCGGAACACTAAGGGATCGTCAATCTTGTAAAATTAATATTTATCAAATGAGAAAATATTTTAAACGATTAAATGTTAAACGATTACAATTTGTATCACATAAAATACAGTGACAATGTATTGGTCGAGTTTGCGTTGAAATCCAAAGAGTCGATCAATCAGATCGATTTTTCTGATGACTCAACCATAATTTTCTCATTTTCTGTGGATTACAAAAATGGACTGTTTGCTATACATCATACAATGCGAACTATTCTTATAGTGATGATTGATTATGATCACGTCAATAAAATCTTTTTATATTTTGTGATTTAACATCCAATCAAATATTCGGCAAGTGTTAGCACAGTAACAATAAATATTTTTATGATTTTTTTTTTCGCGAAACCGTTTTACATAATTTGAAACATTTTTGAAAATGAAAAATATTTAACAATATATAGGTAGTGTGGATAAATCATGTATTCGCTACGGCAATTAATCGAAATCAGTTGATATTTATCATCGTGTTCGATATTTATCCACATATCATAATAGGTATAATATTACATTATAATATTCATCGACTTCTATCAAAAGTCTATATTATTTTTTTTTTATAATACGTGTGGAACATGCGTCGGTTGATAATTGTCATGCTTTGTATATAATTTATACAACACAAAATACAGAAAATTTAATGAGATATTTCTGTTATTTGCAGCTATAAATGTTTCTCTTAGTCATTAAATTAGCGTTAGTAAATTTGTGCAATTATTCTATTCGTATTATCATAGAATTTTATTTTTATCATTTCCGCTTCGACCCGGTGCCAAATCACGTTATATTGTAATATATTATTCTGTTGTAATGACGAATCGAATGATGTCAATCACATGATTCAATATTTATGTTCAGAATCATATTTTTGATTTTACTCCTCGTTTATCGCTTAATGCATTGAATCTCTTGCTATCAGAAGAACCACAGGATTCAGACAAAGATTTGATAAAATAATGAATTATAAAAATTTTAAACAATTTTCTTGATATTTTTGAAAAACTGAAGAAATTTTATGAAAAAACTGCAAAGTTTACGGTAAACTAGTTTTTCGATAAAATCTGATTTTTGTTTTCATCTTAGCTCAATAAACTCCCATTATTGAAACTTGAAATTAACTGTGAATACTTATATCTCCGTTTGTTATAGAATATAGATAGTGTAGTTTTCAAAAGATTTTTAGAGTAATTTATAGTTAACGAAAAAAATTTCATGTTTCCTTAGCTATTTTGTGTAAAATTTGAGTAAAAAATTTGGTTAAATAAATTTTCTTGAAAATTGAATATAAACTTTCTCATAAATTTATATTTATAGTTACTGCAAATAAAATTGGACTTAATTAAAAAAATAAAAATGAAAAAATACAAGTTAATTAAATTTGACAAAAGAATAAAAATCACAAAAATTAGATACATTTTTCGAGTAAAAAAATCATATACTTTCATTTTTTATAATTATAACTTGAATATTGGATACAAAATTGTTTGTATAATTATACAAATTGGAATAATGAAATCGAATAGGTCAATGAATTTTGATTGAAAAGTATAAATTAATTGCTTATTCTATAAATATTAATCGTTTATCGTTTTGACTCATTTCAACTTTGACTGATATCATTTACTGAGTGCTTTTATTAGGATTTGAATGACTTTTTTTAGTTTAAAAATAATTTAATAAAGTTATTATTTTGTTTAAAGGCACTTTTTTTCAGTTTTTCCAAATGTTAGATGTTTTTTTTTTTTTTTTGTATAAAGTAGAACAGGTACAGCAATATCATTCATCCGCCTCTTGTATCTCACCCTACTGTGCAGTCTTACCTGACCTAGGATTTTTGGCCTTTTTTAATAACCATCTATCAAATTAATTTAAATTTTCTATGCTTCATTAAATGGACATTAGATGGACAGTCAATATTCCTTAAAATAGCGGATCCCAATTTTTTTCATTCAAGCTACTAAAAATTAAAATTAAAAAAAATTATTACGCTTTTCATCAGAGGATATTTTAAGAAATTTTCAGTGGGTGGCACAAAATTTTCTACCAGAGGAACGTAGAGGGAAAAATAATCTCCTGTCAAGATGGTCGTTACGATTATGTGTTGGTTAATGACACGATCATCCACCACTGGGCAGCATTCAGTTATCACTGGGTGGCACTAGTGCCATGTACTTTATATGTTAAAATATGCTTTGCCTTTCATGGATAAAAAAAATAAAATAAATCATAGATTACAATAATTATTTGACCAGGTCTTTACTATTTAAGTACTGTATAATCAAATAATTATACTTATCTGTAAAAGTGGTCTAAAAATAAATGTATGCAATTTTTCCTCGAGCTTAAAAAGTTGTTGCGAGTTTTCGTTAATTTTTTTTTTGACGGAGAAAATTTTATAAAAATATCTTGTATTTAATTTTTAAATCTTCAACTCAAAGATAATTTTGTTTTCATTTATCACTATTAGATATGAATAATTTTTCTTCAAATAAAAATTATTTTATCATCACTTTATGAAAGAAAAGACTAAGATATTATAATATGACATTTTCAATTATCTGCGAATATCTTATAATAATATTTTGAAAATTATACATTTTATATCAAACGATGATATAATCATTCAGCGAATACTTGAAGTATTCACGACTATATTTTTTTGAGTTACGATAAAAGCAAAAAATCGATTTTATCAAAAACCACTATGCCGTCAAGAGTTTTTATTGTAACTTTTTGTCAGTTTCACACTATTGTTAAGAAAATATTAGGAAATTCGTAAAATAACCTCTTTTCAACCAGTCTCCCCTTTAAAATATCAACTAAAAAATGTTTTCTATCGGACATTTTTGTTATAATTTTTATTATTATAGTACTTCTTATGATCAAAATCGTATATGTAAACACAAAAAAAAACATCCTGGTAAAACCAATACATACTTCGTTTCACTCAGAACTTAAAATCCAATGTTTATTTTAATCATCCATTTGTTATGATGGAGTTAAAAAATATTCCTGGGATTTTATAAAAATGTATCAAGAAAGTTTAATTCTCAACTATTTATAATATTACATTGCTGAAAAATAAAGTGAATCAATTTTTTGAATGAAAACCGATGTTAATACACATTTTAAAAATAGATTTTTTTTGAGGAAAATTTAATTTAAAGTTCAATTTGAAATTTATATACCATGTCAATTCCAAAATCATAATTTAGATACAATTTAATAATAAGTTATTGGAATTATCATTCGACGAAATAATTGTTGTTAAATATCAATTCTAATACACAAAAATGAATAACATAAAACTTTATTAAGTATTAAAGATAATAAATGTTTACGTAGATGATTCGTAATGAAGGGTATTTCGATTTTTTTTATTAATGTACATCTTAAAAAACATTTTTCGAGGTGTATCGATAAACTTTTTTTTATTTATCATCAACATTTTTACTATTTCATAGGTACGATAGATGCAATGCAATATTGTTATTGACTTAAATAATTTTAATTTTAAATTTGTTGAAATATACCTATGTTATTGAAAGAACAAAATGTGATGCTGATAAATCGGATTACTGATAATCGTTAAAAAAAAAGTAAATAATTAAAAATAATATAAAATCTAGATTCTGTTGTTCCTTGATAATCAATACTGTTCAATGACACATTATACTGTTTACATTTTTTTATCCCATCATAGCGGCTCCGAATGAAATGTTCAGTGCGGGCATCAGGAAAACTGGTAACCGTTAAGAAAAATCGTTTTTCCGGTGAAAGTTGTTAGTCATAATTTCCAAAATCATTGGAAAAACATTTTGGTAACAAGATATTCGATAGTATTAACTTAGTGTTACGAGAAAAACGCACCAACACCAGTGATACATGTTTTATTAATATCGACAGACGAACTCTTTGTATAGTGCAAGTGTAATATGATAATAAAAAAAAAACCGTATATTATCACTTTTAATAATACAAATTTTATCTTTTGCAAGGTGTACACATATAATAGTAATAAGATCAAAATATGTTTTATTCTCTGGAGTAACTAATAAATAAATGTAAATTAATCGTTCCAGCAACGTTCATTATGGCTTACATAGATTATATTGTACACGCACATATTGTCGTACGATAGAGTGCTGCATTTATTTTGTATGTATATAATTTGTTTATTCATTATCAGGTTAGGTTAGGTAATCTAGTATATGTATTCATTGTATATGTATTGTATTATTGATCAGATTATTAGTATTAGATAATTCGTAGATATTCTACATCAAGTTATATCTTTATATTTTGGTCAAATATGATTTCTTCGAAAATACAATAACACAATAATTTTTTTAAATTATTTGCTCTTACATGGTTTTATACCAATAACAAAGTGTTTAACGATTATTATACAAAGTACCTACATAGTTTTCAACATGCAGGTTGGCTATTATTCAATTTTGTTTTATAGGTATCGTATAATGACGAGTAGCGGTTTACTAATACCTACCGTAATGTATGAAAATGTGCATAATACTTGTGATATAATTATTTTATATTCGATTTTTTTTTATTTGTACATAGTTTAATATAAATATTTTGATTACATTTTATAATAAAATATTTAAAATTAAGTAATTATTTAAAAAACACAGGATGGGTCTTTTTATAGAACATTTAAATTATTTGCCAGTTCACGGACTTTAGAGAAATCATAGTAATTATAATCGTCATTATCACTATCACTATATCGTCATCAATGATGTTTTACAGTAGCTGTTGTAAGTATAGAAGAGTGGAGCTCGATCGCGGCCAGCAGATCCTGTTTGTGCCGAATATACAAACGACCGTTTCGCCACGGGTCCGTCAGTTGAAGCGGCTTGAAATCCTCACGTAAACACCGTTCCCGGGCTCCGGTCACCGAAACCAGGCAGAAGTTGCCGAACTCGGAGCTTGGATAAATCGGGCCTGATTTGCCTTTGACCACCACGGACATGTTCAGTTGCTGCAGGAACAGCTGCACCACTTCGCGGGCCGACGTCATCGGGCTGATGTGTAACTTGAGACTGGGGGGATGTGGTAGACCAGTGTCGTAGGCGGCGCACACCTGGTAAACACGTTGATGGTTATTACACACGCATCGGGTCTACAAATGGTAGGACGGGTGGGTTATTTTGTACAATGGTAGATAGGTGTAGTAGATGATCGGAAGGAGGGAATCTTGATTGATATTTTGAAGTTCTTTTATGTATACTAATCCAAATTTTATTTTATTTTTTAAAAAATAAAAATACCATCGATCCCGGGTCGTGTATATACAACTCGCGCACGGGTAGCGGTTCAACGAAGCGAACAATGACTTCTACATCACCATTGGGATTATATTAAAACGTAACATTAAAATAATACCTCGATGATTCCGGGCGCGGGAACAGGCACTAGCGATTCACTCTTAATCGTGGCGTCAGAAAATCTCTCGTCGTCCACTTTAATAAGGTCTTTTGCTCTGAAAAATAAAACCGTTTAATCAAACGAACACTGCATGACGTACACGAGACTATTGTATAATGGGCAACTTACGACACGTGATTGGGTATCCTTGATGATAAATCCGGATCCGAACTTTGAGCGTCGTTGTACTCCGGCTCGTCTTTACTATCTGCAATCAAGCCAACCACATAATATAAAAAAATTAATAAATCAGCAGGATTATTCAATCGCTTACAGCTACGAAACAACTATATATTTTTCATGTACCGTTACTAGTTTCTGAGGAACAACTTTGTTTGTTGGCCAATCCGTAATCGCGATCGTGAACAGGTGGCGACAAATACTGTTCGCTGCGACTTATCTCCGGGCATACGGACTCTAGCGTTCGCATCGAGTTTAATCCTGGTCCCGGCCAACTACCTCGAGACTTGACCAATTTTGTATCGGGCAATTGCAACAGCTGCAAATTGTAAATCCGTCAATAATAATCAGATCTACAGTGGTTTGGATGGCTATTTTTATAATATATGGTTTTCGGTGTACTTACCGAGTTGCTTTTGGCAGACTTCATTTCCAGTTGACTATTACTGGCACTTTTGGAACAGTTGGAATTTGATATTTGTGACTGGAACAACCTCTCCCGCGCAAAGTTCATCACGTCCAATAACCATCGAAGGTGTTTCCAGGCCGCGTTCAAGCTCGTCTCGAGCGTTTCCACGGAGTCCAATCGTTGCTTTGCCGCCTCCAGGTCTGACGAGCTCCATGCCTGCCTGATAGAATATCGCGCGTCGTCCGAGTCCAGCTGCACGACGCTGGAAAGTCGGGCATATAAGAGCAATGTGTCTGCTCGGTACGTGCCAAAGTGTATCATTTCAAACACTTGAACGCTGAGCGGTACTAGTTTGATCCGATGCAGATTAACAGGTGACTGGTTACCTTCACCTACAGCACAAGCTACCTCCGCAGGTGGTACTATCATAATGATACTGACGTCCTGATCCACTTCGATCACTTCACTGGTGTACACCCGTTGTGCCGTCCGTTTGTCCTTTGGTATTTGGACCAGCGAAAACAGCTGATTCGTCGCCACCTTGAACTGCGAAGCAAAACTGAGACACTTGTACTCACTTAGAGTACCAGCGCCCTGTTGAAGCCATAGCCATTCTTCCCTAAAAAAAAAAAAAGAAAAAGCATACAAAAAATGCGTTTAACTATGATCGTTGTCAAATAAAAAAAATATGTTCTGTGAAAAATTAATTTGAAACGAGATTGATTAAAAAATAGTATAACCGTTGAATGGTGACATAGGCTGATCTAGATTTAGTCTTACAGCGTTTGGTTTTTAAAACAATTTGAATTCATGAATTTTAGAATAAAGATTTTACTTACGCGTTGATGTGCGGATTATCTCGTATCTTGCAGCAAACTGGCATGTTGGGATTTTGCATCGGTACCATGACATGCAGCATGTCGACTGAGCTTCTCATTAGTAAATATCCAACATATAAGCCTTTTTGTAGTTTAGTATAACTTGTTTGGTAGAACATAATCTGGTCCTGTTTAAATAAATTTTTAATTATTATTCTGAAATCAATGTGTTCAAGTGACTTTACTTGGATAGATGATATCAACAAGTCGGTAAGATTATCGGAACGAGACGACTTCTTCTTAATCTTAGCTATCGGCGTCCATTTAAGATTAACGACGTTTTTTGGTTGACATACGTTGTTAACCGTACATATCACAGTTGTACCATCCGAGTCACGGATTGGTTTATAGTACACTTTACCTAGGTCTTGCGTATTGAAAATGTCCTACGATTTTAACAGAATAGTATGAAAATGTAGATGCTCGAATGTAGTTCAATATTGTTTTTGACGGTATGAAACTACGACTTACTTGCATTTGTGTAACGGCCTGAATGAGTTTTGTCCTGAAGCTAATCGAACTATTAGTTGATTTTTCCAGTTCCTCCTTAAACCATTTGAGATCCTTCCACGCGAAAGCTATTTTGTAGAACCAATGGAAATCGTTGAGCATTTCTTTTGGATACGTGTCGTCAATTTCTACCACAGGTAAGTAGTCCTCGTTGGTCACCAGAACTTTGTCTTCGTGGTACAGTAGACAAGAAAGGTATACACCTCTGTAGAATGAATAAATGTTATTTAAAAACTGATTTCGATTTGGTTGAATTAATAGTTAATAAGATTGAGGGTACCTCCGGAGATTCTTATGAAGTTTAGTGTTGCCGCTGAACAGTTGTTTGAACGTCGGCGGTTTTCTTTTTTTCGTGTTCAATGTACAGTCGTTTCCACTGACTTCGAACAACGACTTATGAAGGTCTGGACGAATAGAGATCATTGTGTCAAGTATATCATCCATCTTGACTTTTATGGTAGCAGAACATCGACGAGATTGTTGACTGACATCCCACCAACCTTAACACATTGACCATTGTTAAATATATTAACGATAATTTGGGTAACATTTTCAAACTCACTTGAAATAGTGACGAAGACAGGAGTTGGGTATTGAAAGTCACTAAATGCTTTCAAATTTCCAGCACTACATCTAAAGTAGTAGGTCTTCCCGTGTTCCAAATTATTTATGGTGATTTCGCCACTGGTAGCGGGTACACATTTAGACCCTGTTAGGTTTTTAAAGGATTCTGATGTACTCCACTCCACTACGAAAGTAACAAAAAATGAATCTTCATAATTGTACAATATGTATTTGTATTTATAATATATTTGTAAAATAACTGAATGGATAGTTATATGATTATTCTAAAATACTGAAATAAACAAAAATAAATTATTGCATCTTATCGAAGAAGACTTTTATTAATATTCTGAGATATTTGCTAAAAATATAATTAATTTATATGCCTTTATACAGTATTTATGTAATATATATAGTAAGTTATTATTATAATACACTATAACTATAGAATCAATACTTTGATTCAAGTATATCATACATATAGGTACTCGTTAAAAACTCGTTACTTACCATTGAATTTTGTACATATAGCGCTTTCTTGGTTGTCAGTTTCTACACAAAACACTCTAACGCTATCGTTTCCCGTTACCTCCACGATGATTTTTTCTGGTTTATCTGGGGGTTCTGCAATAAGTATGAGTTTAATTAATGGAATATTTTGTCATTCGTTGTATAGTTGAGAGTATTTTTGTTATAGTTAATAAATTAATGTTGCATAACGTTACAATAACTATGCGTACAATACTTCAATAAATAATTGTATCATTGGGCTAATTGTAATTATGATATAATCTTAAAGTAACAGTACTGTGAATAATATTATATGGCTATCATCAAATATAATTTCGTAATAATATTTCACACTTTTTTACAAATTACGTTTAAAAAATTGTATTTCTAATTTTACTGAATTATTTATAAAATTTTGTCTTGGAAATAAATAACACATTGAAAAATCACATGCTCTATCATAAAAATTCTAATATTTTACTTCAATTTAAAATTTTCTTGAGTATGAACAGCTTAACTAAAATATATACTTAAGGATTTTCTGTTACTATACGTGATTTATATATTAAAGTATTGTCTACCAAACGTTAATTATACATAGAGAGGATTCAAGGACCCGAGTATAATTCTCGGAACTCACAAAACCTCACGTACATACATTTGTTTTATTACCTCAAACATAGTGTACTTTTTTTTTTAAGAAGATTTAAAAGTCATCTCGGACAATTATAATATGCTCTTTGGCATATTTACTTATTCAAGATGAATATCATCATATGTGCACCATGCGTGTCTAATTGATCTTTTATTCCCCTACAAATTATTTTAAACTGCATTTTTTCTTTAAAACGTAAACAAGTACTTACTAGCATGTTCAAAACCAATAAGCATTTTTTTCAAGCCTCTTTTTCGTCTCTCCCAAAGAACTAGGGACTTGGTCTGTACACTATCTTGGTTACCGCATAGCCTGAGCTCTAGAACCCGCCTCTCCGCTTCGCCCAGTAAGTTCATCAGGTGAGGTTCCAAATTTTTCATATTAGTGTCTGTGCAACAGCAATAAAAACAATCAATTTAATTGTTTCAATTTGAGTTAAAATGGAATATTTTCTATTAGCTTTACCTTCTGTAGCCCCGTGGATCAACAGAAGTCGAACCAATTCTCTATTGTTGCTTAAGAAAGCAACGTCCAGAGGCGTCAACCCATCGCTGTTCACGCTGTGCACAAAACAAATGAATATTAGTAGGAACCATTATTCATCGACTTGCAAATATTTTAAAGCATTACAATACCTATTCACTTGAACCTCGCATGTTGTTAATATGTTTTTTGCCTTTTCCAATTGACCATGTTCTACAGCAGCAAAGAGTCCTAATAAAACGACAAAGAAATAAACAATAATACTAAATATTTATAAAATAATTTAATTATTTTGAATATTCATTTTTTATATAAATGTATATAGTAAGTATATTATTATATTACGAGTAATGTTCATGTGCAGAATAAATAAATAAATTAATTGAAAAACAAATTAATAAAGTTAATTATTTTAAATTAAAGCTATTATTCGCATTATAATACATATATAATTTGCTTATGTACCTACGAATATTTATTTATTAGGTGTTCGTAATTAAATGATGTTTCTTAAATTGGATGTACAATTTTATTAGTAAATAAAGAATACATTTCTATATTGGATCCAGACATTACACTTAACTCTGTAACGTCTAAATTAGCGAACTATTATATTAAAACCTGTTAAATTGGTGTATATAATTTTTTTACGATTTAATCACACATCATAAACATTGACCAGAACACCATCTAATATAATATATTATATTATTGAAGTTCTTCAACGCCCTATATTTATACAAATGTAATTTTCTCTGGTTCTCGCGAAGGGTATGTAATAATAGTATTCGTACTATTGTTATACATATCAAGGAGTATAACAATGGCTTACGCAGTATAGTCGCGATAAATGCGACAACCGTCTTGAACACCTACCATGAGGTTTACTATAGAATTTATGTGGCATAAGATTAGTGTACATAAATGTTTAGCTTACCATGCAAATGAATGTTGATGTTATGTACTTGAGACTCTCGTGTCTTCAGGTGATGTTGTCGTTGTTTTGTCTGTGTCTCTGAACTGGAGCTATTATTTCTAAGCGATGATATTGACGTTCCTAAAATAAGACATTAACATAATGAAAAAAACTGTTTTTTTTTTTTTTTTTTTTTTATTCAAATGTATTTCTCCCATATTTGTACGATGTTATTTTGAATAATAATTATTTAATAAATATTTGTGCATTTAAATTGTAATCACAATTCACGACGAGTTGGCATGCATCATTATTGTGTTAATTGCTCGTTAATACAATTCTCTTTGCGCCGTTTACTGATTTCACTAAATGGCGATATTGACAGAACTGACTCAATTATATCCGAAGAACCATCGTGTGGCAGTAACCTTGCAAACGCTAACGAACCTTATTATTCAGGATTCAACCGTCGCGAAAAACCACGTCTTGTTCATATTAAACTTATTATACTTAAGTGAGTTTCAAACATTTTTGCTTACGCCATTGTAATGTAAGACATGTTACACTAGACACGTAAGTACATACGAGTCAAGTCGATGTCAGATTATTTCGGTCAAATGGTACAACGAATAATTTTGAAATTACTTGATTTCGAAGTTTTTGATTTTTTATACACTAATTCTACAATGAAAAGCTTTAAGAGTTTCGCAGTTCGTATATTGTGCTATTTGCATAAAAACCACGTATAAAATATTACAATAATATACAGCAATCGGTCTGTTATCTCAAACAATATAAAACAAGTACTTTCATATACAACAGATAAAGATATATATATATATATATATATATATATTTTTTTATGTTTAAAACGTTAACAGATTTAATTTTCCAATTGTGTACACTTTGTTGGTAGTTTACACTCTTTTTAATGATAAAGAATTAAGTATTGATATTTCCGAAAATTATATATATATATTTATAATTATGATTCGTTAATCAAACATGAATTTCAAGACTGATCTATTTATGAACACATATCTTTTTGCATTGATATGTAGCGGTAACCAATCATTTAGAAATCCTTGATAACCGCGTTTTTATGTTTGAGTTTACAACCGAAGAACATTTTGACCGTGTACTATAACACGATAACTTAAAAATAAAATAATGAAATTGACTTAAAGTATTAAAGAACCGTACAGCATTAATGTAGTTTAAAAGGTGTTTAACTGAGAATGAATTTATTTCGAATTAATATTCATATTCGAATAATTTATTGCGGATGCTGTGGAAACTTCTTCAGTTATAAACGTCGTAATTTAAAACTATAATTATATTTATTTATTTTATATGTACTTTTCGCATTATTATAAAATGGCAAGTATATATTTTTCTTTCATGAATACGAATCTAAATTGAATCATTAAACGTATTAAGACTATTTTTCTTCGAAGTTGAAATTTAATCCGTATATTAATGATATTTTTCACTAACTATCAATAGGCAGTCGTGTTACAATACGACTTGATTCTTACAATAAAAATTAATGAACATTAATAATAAAAATTTCCGAAGAAAAAGAAAAAGATCCTGTAAGAAAAATACGAATTTGTTATTAGAATTTATACCCATGGGAAATGTTTTACTAGAAAAATATTTTAAAAAAAAAATCATCTAATGATCGACTTTCTTGTACGACCTTTGAAATGAACAACAAATAACGATAAAACGTTGATGTGAAATGTTTTAAAAAATCAAACGCCTGCAGCTTATATGAAAAAATAAAGAAGGTAAGTAAACGAAAAGAACACGCGGGGCATAATGTTCACGGTTACATATGTGTATACGTACCGGGTGTTCAAAATATTACATGGACCGTATAATATTCTTTGGTTGATTTGGTTTTTGTGATATTGTAGTATGTATAGCGCACAAAACGCGAAATGTCGTTGCGTAATGAATGCAACCGCACCGTGATGTTGCAAACATTTATTAACACCGATTTTGAAGCGTATTATAAAAATTAAATTGATTTTTATTTGCTACTGTAGGACCGCTTGTAATCATTTTAAGACACAATTCAATACAGATAGTAAAAAATGAGTAACGTGGTTATTGAATACAACTACCAATGGACTTCGAATAATTCGTAAAAACGTTTAATTATATTATTTTACTGAATACGAAAAAAAATCAATACGGTGATAAATACACTAAAAATACGTGTAGTTGATGTAAATGCATAGTAATATGTATTAGTGATATTATATACATATATATATATATATATATATATATATAGAATTATTATAGTTTTCCAACAACGAATAAAAGTGTTTCATTACATTATATTATTTATAAATCATATAGAAACTATGATGAATAGTTGTAAAGCTTTACTCGCCTTGAGCCTTCAGCATACAAACATTATTTACACGTATACTATAAAACTTCAATTATTCAACAAAAAAAAAATTTAAAAAAATATCAGAAGAGTCTGAAAATACCGAGAGAGCTCTAAACATGATGATATTTCAAATGGAATATATATATACTGTCACATGGTGCATAAGCTTGTTCAGCCATAAATACCATTTATGAATATGTTATTTAGAATTTGTTTAGAACTTTTGAATAGTTCTATTATTTATGCGGCACTCAAACTTTTGATACTGTTCAAGCAAATTTAGTACGATGAGCTGCAGATCTAATTTCTCTCCATCTGTCTTCAATTATACTTATCGGATACATTTGACGTACAAATAATGATTTTATTTCCAACCTACCATCTCTCAACAGTTCAAAAATATTTTACTGTACTAGTACAAAAAGTTTTTAAGTTGCGATAATCATATTTTCTCCGAATATATTTCATTATTATCGATACCACGTTTTCTTTAATTAAAGAACTCCGGAAATCAAAAAAGTTGCTTGAGAATTATATTTGTGAGGATTGCAATAAAGTCTATAATTCACAGCGCCCGCAAGGCACAGCAGTAATATTACTGACACTTCAGTATTGACTCCGTTTCCATGTGCTGTGGAAATAATTTTCAATTTGTCTTGCGAAAGCGAACTTCGTAACCGGAGACTCAACCAACGAAACCCAATTGTGGATTAGGATCAAAACCGTTGTAACTGCCGCAGGGACATGCTCAGGAACTTGGAATAGGAAGGAGAGTTAAAATATTTTTATTATTTATATAGAAATCAATATAAAAATAAAAATATCTCTTATAAAATAAAAAATAAAAAAATTTACGACAATCGTATTAAAAAAAAATTGTTAAATTTAGCATATTAATTATATCACTAAAAATAAAGTTAATGAGGACTTTTCTAAGCCATTTTCTAATGTAAAATTATTTTTATAAATTAATTTTGAAGGTTTCGTAGCTAATCAAGTGAAATGTATTATCTTTACCTCAGTTTTTTTTTTTTTTTTTTTTAACAATTTTTGAAATTAATTGTTTATGTTTTCATATAATATTTTAATAAGTAAATATAGTGACTTCAGTAACTGATTTTTTCAAGCAAAGGTCCTTTGAAAAAGTTTACGTAAAAGTAAACAATTTAGAAATAACAACTTATGATATGGAAATGATTTTAATATTAGTTGAAAATAATTATTAAATTGAAATAAAAATATATGATAATAATTTTTAATATTCACAATATCTGAATCCACCATTTCAGAATATTGTAATTTGTAACTTAAGAATTTTAAATTTTAAAGCATATGATATGAGGGTTATTGTACCTTATGAACTGTACAGCGGTAACGCGGTAGCCGCTGTAAGTAAATGGTTAGACGGGTTAGACGGGTTAACAAAAAAACATTAAAATCAAATAACACCGTGCTACATAACAAAATATATCTTTGATGGTGATAATAGCACAACTGATGGTAGAAAAATTGTTCATAAAATCACTTCGCATCTGTCAAATCGTCATTTGACCAAATAATGTAAAACCAATAAACATTTATAATAGCTAAAGGGGGTGAGGGATTGAACACCCCCCTCCCCTCCAATCGAGCACGGCTACGGCACTGCTGCGGTTCTGGCGTGATAAAGAGCCACCCGACGGCCATTACCTACGTACAAAACAACGGTGAAGCGTCGGAATCGAACGACGTGTGGACTACTCGCCGCGGCGCGACCCAGTATACGAACCTATTTCGGTGCCAAACCGTCTGGTCTTTTTGCAAGGCTCGGGCCGAGGCGCCGCCGCGGCCGCTGAACTCGACCTCTTGACGGCCGGCGGCAGTTGCAAGTGGTCGCTCGCGCCGATGTAGAAGCTGGTCACCGGCACGTCGTACATGCGCATCCGGTTCGGTACCGTGTCGTCGTAACCGCGGTTCGAGTAACCGACCGTCCCGGGCGCGGTGCCGCGGCGCTCGGCGCGTCCCGTCGACGTCTTCAGTATGCCGCGGACGGCCGCGTACGGCGCCCCCCCGGACCGGTCGGACGGCGGCGCCACGGGGCCGTGGTACACGCGTTTGTCGAACTTCACGCGCTTGCCGACGACGTGCGCGTTCTCCTTGTCGTGTTCGTCGTCCGCGGCCACGGCGCCGCCGCGACGCCGCAACCGCTGGCTAAACCGGGCCAGCGACATGCGCGAGAACGACGACGTCCTGGACACCGGGCGCCCGTCGCCGTCCTCGCCGTCCACCGGTATGAGACGCTCGAAATCCGCCATCGCTTACTGCGCGCACCGCGTCCGCTAAACCGTTGTCGGTGGACGCGCGACCGTTACGCGTAACCGGTAACGACTGCTGGCGCACGGACGCGCGACTGCGACGCGTACGTGCCCCGGCGTAACGGCGGTAAGAGGGTCGGGGAGGAGAAAGAGCAGATGCGCGCAACCCCCTCGTCGTCGCGCCATTGGAGGACCGTACGGTCGCGGCACCACACGTGACACGGGGCTGCTGCAGCGGTACACGTTCCGTACGGCGACCCGCATCGCAACAGCGATTGTAAAATATCGTTACGCTTTGTGCGCGAACCCGTTAGCAGCCGGACCGACCCCAACGCACGCACGCACGCACGCACACGCGGCACTCGGTCACGGTCGACGAGCTCGGACGTAACGCGTCTTATGGCATCGCGTGTTCGTCTAGTCGCGAAACGTGTTCCGTTTCGCCGATCCGCGAGGCACGCCAGTTTGTGACCCGACTTTCGTCGCCGTGCCGTCGTCTCCAACACCGATACGCGGTCGTTTATGCGGCGACAATTTCGCATACGGTTCACGTTTCGCGACTGATCGAACTGCCCGACGTTTTGTCCAATAACCGCTGTCGGCATTTCGACGGTTCGCCTTCCACTTTCACTGGAATCCAACTCCAATCACGTACAGGGGTCGGCTGACAGTGTAATAACATCTGCAGGTCTGACACGCGTCTAAAAACCGATTCGTCCTGTACGTTTGAAAAATAATCGCGTACCCACTAGATGTTACGGAACGGTACGCGAATAGAGATACTCATATCCATCAGCGTCCATTTATGTGCAAATAAAATACAAATTAAAATTAGATGGGTGACGATATTAACAAGATTATGAGCATCTAATCAGACGACGGTTATTTCGTTTTAGATTATTTAAAATATTTAGATAATAATTATTTGTTTAGATTGTGCAAGAGCAAATTTTTAATGAACCATTGAGTGAAGATTCTTCGATACGAATACAAGATAATAATACAACATACATATAATACAACGTATCCTAAATAAAAAAAAAAAAGAAAAGAAAAATGTAATCAAGTGATAACTATCAATCATTTGTTGAATAGTCAAGAAAATATAATGCTTTTTATTCGTGTACGTTAACTGTTTACATGAGTGATTTTCAAATGACAAAATGTTGGGTCGTACATGTAAAACTAAAAAAAAAAAAAACTAAATGAGAAAAAACAAAAAACACTTTAAAAAAAAATTGTTTTTTACAAGTTGAGTTTCATTAATTTGTAACTGGTGTACCATCGTTTATAAGTCAATAATATATCTGATCAAGCAATAGTGTTATTTAATTATTATCCTATATATTATGTACATTATAGCATAATGTGCATAATGAATAAAAGGAATTATTAACATTATAATGAATATAATAGAATAATGAAAATATGTGTAATAATTATATGGCTTTTGTGCAAATAATATATTGTATGTATTATCGACAAACTGCGTAGGCGTATCACGTACTCGAAGCAAATTTATTCATCACATTATGTTCACGGAAATGCGTCAAATCAAAAACACATATATTATTACTAATTGTTATTAAAAAACCAATATATTTGTAATGTGTAAATAATTAAAAAAATAAATAGAATATTATAGCTTTATTGGAGCACAACGGAAAGCGAGTGTTAAATAGACATGTAAAACAATATAGTTATCGAATCAGACATAAGTTAGAGACAAT
This sequence comes from Sipha maydis, assembly GCA_034509805.1. Lineage (NCBI taxonomy): Eukaryota > Metazoa > Arthropoda > Insecta > Hemiptera > Aphididae > Sipha > Sipha maydis. The sequence goes on along the minus strand of JASXSY010003056.1, from coordinate 223,181 downwards.
CAACTAGTTATTTTTTTATCAGTTTTGCTGTGGCATAGTATTTCATGGTAATAAGTGTGCAAAATCAAATAACCATATAATAAATCGTATTATAATGTACATCTTGTTTCGTCCATATTTTACTGTGGGTACAAACTTCAGTCGTGTTAATGCTCAAATCGTGAGGGATACTCGGGTTGGTTAGATTTAGCAGATACTTTGAATACATTTTAAGATACATCTTTATGATTAATTTTTGAGTAAGATACCATGCAACAGTTCTAATGCATTTTTAGTTTCCAAATGTGTAAAAAATTTACATTTATCATTAGCTACAAATTAATTACAGTTAAAAACCATAAAAAATCTATTAAAAAATGTCGGATAGTTGAAAAAACGATTTAACTTGTGATATTTGTAAAAGTAATAATTAAAAAATTTGATAAGTTGTGAGGAGGCCAAGAAGTTGACAATATGACAAAGTAAAAAATATTACAAAAATGCTTTTTGATAAGTAAATGATATTTATAAGCGATATATAATATATATTATATATACATAGTCAATTAGAGCTCTAAGTGTAAAAAAAATTCACGTTATAAGCATATATAAATATGTATAAACAAATGAATATATAAATGTATTTATAAATGTGATTTGTTTCAAATGATATACTGTCAAAGAGCTTCGTGTCGCAAAAATCTCAAAATTGTGACATTGTTTAAGTTTAAAATGCCCATGATAATATCGTGTAAAATATTGATGAACGATTATACGTTTTTTGTTCATACACACCTAAATAGGACGACAAAATGTGTAACTAGTATATAATGTACATTAAGTAATTCATTTATTTTATTAGTGAAAGGTGATATTTATGTGCAAGTTAAATTACTTTGCATATTAATATCGGACGGGACTTGAGATTGCGTGTAATTCAAAGATTTCTTAGAATGTCTTTACAGGGATGGAACTATATGGTATAATTTTCTTTTAAATTTTTTTTTAAATATTTATATATAATTGAAAATGTATTATATATTTTGTATTCTTATTTTTTATCTTAAAATATCGACAAAATAATTTTGGTTCATTTGAAAGGTGCTGATAATGTATTATATATACGTACATCATTTACTAATTAATGTAAAAAATTAACTCTATTTAAAAAAAAAAAAAAAGTGTTTTATCATAAAATGTAGTAATGAGTGATTATGTAGTAATTATAGTAACTCAAAATTTTCGATTTTCCTAAACTATAGATGTCTTTTTTCTATTTTTCTTAAGTTAGAATACTACATTGATATAATTCACTCTTCTCTGTTTTTCATCCAACTAAAGAATTTTGAATTTTTTTATAATTTACAAATAATATTATTTTTTATCTGGTAGTTACATAATTAGTAGCGAGTATGCCTTTATGTAAAAATATAAATAATATAAAAAAAGAACTGGATGGGCCTCACTCTGCTGTACAGTTGGGGGTGGAGTGCACCTCGTTTATAGAATAGGTCATTATTGCAATGGATTTGTTAAATTTGAATGCAATCTTAACAGCTGGTAGAAATTTCAAAAATCTGAGACATACTTTTTGAATTATAACAAGTATTTAAATACATTTTAGAATATATCACTAGTTTATGCAATTTCGTAAATATTTATATTTCAAACAGCTATAACATTTTTTCCTCTAAGTCCGTTAAAAATTTTTTAAAGATTTGTGAAGAGTAGCTTATAGATAACATAGTGTTAAAATTTTGAACCTTAAGTATGAACAGAAAAAATTTTATGAATTTTTATCTACAAAATAACTTGCAAATTATCGTGATTTTTACATATTTCGTACATTATCGTTATTTAAAAAAAAATACTTAAAAAAATTGAAAATTTCAACTGTCTATAAATAGCTCAATAAAAGTCAAAATACTTTTAAAATTTAACGGTGTATAGAGAACACTAATCTTAACATTAAGTCAACATTTCAAGTATTTACATCGATTAGTGTGTTGGAGTTATAGCAAAATAAAAAATTTGATTATGTCGAATACTGGTTTTGCGTAAAAACTCCCGTTTTTCCCAAAATTTTTTAGGGTTTTTCCCGTCGCATTTAAAAATATTGAAAATTTTTTACTTTTGACCCCTTAAAGTACCAAATAGATTCACTTTCCTTTCAGAAAAGTTGCTGCATAAGGCAATCGAAGCATTTTTACTGCCCCAAATCGTGTCGACAGACACAAAAAAAAAAATAAAAAAAAACCGGATGGGCCTCGCTCTGCTGTACAGTTAGGGGTGGAGTGCACCTCGCTTATAGGATAGGTCATTATTATAATGGATTTGTTAAATTTGAATGCAATGATAGATATCATTGTATACGAATAACGATTCTGAACGGATTTCATATGTTTGTCTAGGATATAATACATTGTTATTTATAAACAAAATTTTATGAATTTTTATCTCCAAATAACTTGCAAATTATCGTGATTTTTACACATTTTATACAAATTTGAGCATTAAGGGCTTATAAAAAAAAATTGAGTTAACCGATCACCGATATTTTTTAGTTACGATAAGCTTAACTTATTATAAACCTAGTATAAAATTTTCAAGAGTTTTCGCTCAACCAATTAAATTTTATAGATGTTTAAAAACAAAAATTTTACAAAAATCGAAAATTTAAATTGTCTATAAATAAGTCAAAATATGTCAAAATACTTTGAAATCTGAACCATGTATAGAGAACGTCAATATAAAGATTTGGTGAAAATTTCAAGTTGTTGCGGTTTTTCATTTTTGAGTTAGAGCATTTTATAAAAAACCGATATCTTTGTCAGTCTATATTATTAAAATACCAATTTATTCTCAAACGATTATAAATAATTGTTATAATTTAAAAAGTATAAGTCGCAGATTTTTTAAATTCTACCAACTGTTCAGATTGGTATTTCCTTTATGTCATATTTTTTTCAAAATATTATATTGATTTTTAAGCCACTTATATGCATTTAAAATATTCGAATTTTTTACATTTTTTTTTTTTTTTATAATCGGTGATAAAAAAAATTTGGCTCGTACAAAATACTTGAAAATTTAATAGAAGATTCCACAGAAATAGTTCTTAATGTCATTCAAAAATTATTAAAATCCATAGGCACAATTTTTTTTTATAAGCGTTTGAACAGCGAATATTGACATAAAATTACATGTAAAATATAATATAATGTATTATATTCTAGACTAACATATCATCATCGTTCAGAATCGTTTTTCGTATACAATGATACCTATCATTGAATTCAAATTTAACAAATTCATTATAATGACCTATCCTATGAAGAGTCGCACTCCACCCCCAAGTGTACAGCAGAGCGAGGCCCATCCGGTTCTTTTTTTTTTTAAATCATCAATTATTTATAATTAATGTTCTCATAATTCTAATAATATTGCCACAACATAATTTTTGAAACAAGTTTTCAAATAAATCAGAAATTTGACCCAACTAAATCCTTGGCTACACTGAGATTACATTCCGACAATATATCACTGCACACGATATTAATTTTATGTATAATTATTTTCTGCTTGATCATTATTTTTACTATAACAAGTAGCTTTTTAACCAATATACATCTATGATGAATGCGATTCAATATTGATATTTATATTTTCACAAATTTATTCTTTGACAATATATTCTTATAAATAATATACTATATTTCAATATACTAGCATCCTCAAAAATATGGATGATTATTAAAATTATACTAAATTTACTATGCAAAAATCAATTAATTATATCATTTAATTCCTTCGGTAGAGTTTAAACTTATATTGAATATAAACAAATTATTATATGGTTTTGAGGGTTATTAAATAAACGTAAATACAAAATCGTGTAATTAAGTAAAATACATGATGTAATTAATGATGTTTGCTAAAGAACCATGAATAAGCGATACAATGCTTGTATTACTTTAAGATAATTAATTATAATATAACAAACTTTAAAGTTTTTATACTTTGTAAACTTTTATTTCTCAATATAATTCAAAAAATCATAAAATAGTAAATATAAAACATTTATTTTTATATATTTTATTAATTATATTAATTTATAACGAAAAATCGCAACTCTATTATATGTTAACCATTCGCTTACATGTAGTAAGAAATAAGAATAATATAATAGTATAACATGTCATGAATGTGTGGTCAAGAATAAATTTAATTTATTTTAAATTTATCGTCTATTATTATTTTTAATCATCGTCGTAAAATATGATATTATTGTATACTACACTATAAATTTAAGTTTTCTACATTTTTTGGATACAATGTAAATATTTTAGCATTCTATTATTGCTAAAATAATATTATTATATAAGGGAGTGGTTTTTGGGTCCAACCCTTTTCCTCTATAGATAGAATCCCAATTAGCAAATAAACAGGTAATAATAAAAATAATTATTATCTAAACATATTGAACCTCTCATCCCATAAATAATCTTTACGTATGGTTTTAATCAGTTTACCTACTATATAAAGATACTACGAATTTCGTCATTCAACTTATTTTTCATTAAATTAGTTGAAATATATTTAATGATGTATATGATATTAAGGTGCAACGTTTTTCAATAAGCAATAATCGATTTTGTATTTTATTGAATTAGAAATAGAAAATAAATTACGTCTGCTCATAATCGCCTTATATTTTTATTAAAATTCTGTATCATATTTTTAAATTTATGATTTAAATTAAAATATTATTATTCTTAAATTATGGAAAAAAAGTTTTTCATATTATATAGATAACCACAACGTGTTGAAATTAATTTGTAACGAAAAAACATGAACAAATAAACAGAAGCTGGCTGACGACTTGTGGAAATTTAAGAAACTGGTTAACTTGACTCTGCATGTGGTATTATATTATTACAACACTATTCTGTTAAACCAACACGATCTGTCACTAGACATGTATTTAAGGTTATTATTTTTGTACCTAAGGAAAAAGCAAACAAGATTTGATTAATGTACATACAGTGAACTAAATTATTGATTTTAAAAAATCAGATATATTTTAATTAATAGCATATCTGAATTAACTATAATGGGTGAGAGAAAATTAAATCCCACTCAATAAGGGTAGGGACTACATTTATTTTAGCTCTCCTTCTTCAAAAAAAGAAATTCTAGATGTGTCCTGGAAATAAAAACAACATTAATTGTACCTAATACTTTATGTACTTATTATTTTTAAGCTTATATAATAAGTTTTTTTTAAAACTTCTTAAAAATGTTAAGATCCTAGACACATGAAATAACTATACAAATTACATGACGTACTAAAAAACACTATTTTTTTTTATAAATAATAATCAAAAATAACTAATGCTGCTAAATAATAAATTCCAAGTATTTTTGTAATTTTATTTTAGTAAATATATAGCAAATATCTACACAAATATATACATTTATGAAAATGTTACTTCCTTTAATAAAATATAGCCGATTATAAAATAATTGTCTTATACATAATTGATTCGTAAAAAGTTGAAAACAATAAGAATTTATTTTATTTTAATGTACAAAGTGTAAACATAATGTACCTCATTCTATTATTAGTACATTTTGTGTAGCTGATATAAAAAATTTTTTTAAATTTTATTATTGATTCTTAAATTTACTATGCATATTTATTGGATATTAGTTTTTTAAATGTTGCATTCCTATTTACCGTAATGTCAGGAATGTAATTTATATATGCAAAATATTTTATCAATCGCTTTATCTTAATAACGACTACATTTTTTCAATTTAAATTTTTATTGGTTAATTTTATTTTCCGGGTGTGTTTTAAAATTATTTTATAACTATTAAATAGTGTCAACAGTTTATGACAGTCGAAAAATAAGAAATTCAAATTTATTTTAATTTTACATACTATCTTTATTTAATAATCTATGGCTGATATGGAATAGATAATTAATAAGGCAGGGGATTAATAAAATATACTAACTTTTAATTTAAGGAATCCATCATTTAGTTTTTAAATTATAATTTTTAAATAATTTTAAAATATATCTAAAAATGTAAACTACAAGTTTACATGTAGAAATAAATAAATAAAATGAAGAAAGAACAAAATTAAATAGTTCCTTCATTTATTGTTTTATATTCAGTCACAATTGTTTCACTTTATGATTTATCTGACGATGAATTTTTAGTTCAAAACCGGTCGTACAATGTATAATACATATTTTATTATTCCAGGTTATGCATTTAATAATCTATTTACTTTTATTTATTAACTATTAATTTATATATTTTTTTACAAATATAAAATATTTACTAATTTTTGTTTTATTTTATTTTTTAAAAGTTAAAGTTGGTAGGTATATTTTAAAATAAATAGTTCGAGATAATGACACTATTAAAAAGAGAATAATTATTTTTCAAAATTAATAACAATTAAATAAAGTCAAAATAATTTCCTGCAATAACACTATAAAAAAGCTAGATCATTTTCCTGCAATTTAAGTAAGTAACTCGTGAAACATGGGTATATAAATGTTAAATTGAAAATCTCAGTCAATTGCAATTTGCTAGCTTTTGGTTCATTTTGTTTTTAACTATCTCTAATGTCAACCATAACTGTAATATGATCGACGATGTTGAAACCACATCTCTGAGAGACTAATAAGTTTATTTTTTTCCTTTTCGAATGGGTTGTATCAATTTACTTTTGGTTCTTATGTCTTATACATGAAGAAGCTCAAATACCTACTGGACATTCTATTCCGTACTAATAGTGACTGAAAAATAATTATTCCCTTGATTCGATACTTTTCCCAATAATTACACGTCTTAGATAGAACTTAATGAACATAAAAACATTCTAATTAATGGGGACAACACAATATTGAATAAAAAAACCTAACGTTAGTCACAAAAAAGTAATTTTTCAAATTGATCGAAAGAATTATATATTTTTGATCTTGACAGTTTATATTAAAATCCTTAACGCATTACATGTCTACTCATGATTCATAATGACGTACATTATAAAAATCTAGGACTTAAATAAATAAAATAATATAGTAAACGCAATAAGTATTATGACTTGTAGCATAATAAAAAAATAAATACACAATTATACTACTATATTATAATTATTATAAAATATGTAAAATACTTTTAAATTAAAAATAAATATAAACAATGATATTCATTTTAATTTACGTGGTGTCTTAGTGTATAATTATCTACTAAATATTTTGTTTTTGTAAATTATACTGTCTTATTTTATTAGTTTTAAAACGAGTTTAAGCCTTTCATAAAGTTTGCGATTAGTTATTTTAAATTATATACATTTATATACATATTTGTAGGTATATAATATACACTATTCATAATATTGTGTAAATATGCTAGCTTTTAAAGTCATTAGTTGTATATTTCTGTACAAAATTCCGTCAATTGTAAAAAGTACCTGAGAAGAATATAAACACAATTACTACTAAGATAATTGATCTTTATTTATATTGTTAGAGGTCGTTACACTCATAAGTACACCGTATGTAATCCGGAAGACATTTAAATGTTAGTACGTTACTTATGTCACTAAACATTACTCACAAATTATATATATAACGTAAAGTGTCCCAAACAAATACTCAACTTGTATAAATATAAATGTCTATATATCTATACAGCTTCGTGCACACTCAATTCCGGTTGTAAAGTAGGGGTACGAGAAGGAAGACATACTTTGTCACAAGTTATTGAAAGACAACGAGTGCAAAAAACTATGTAAAAAAGCAAAAAAAAAAAAAATAAATCGAATGTAAGTATGCGTTCGATGTACAACAATACGCGTTTCATTTTCACTTAAATAAATATTTTAATAGTATCTTGTACAAGGTAGCGAGTTTCATTTTCCGCGAAAATACACTTACGTATAATACTTCTACCACCACTACTCCCATCACTACCCTATAACAAGTCTACATTGTAGCCAATGAAACCGTAGTCTTTGTGCCAATTAAAATATTTAAATATGTTGTACACTCACACACAAACACATCTATACACACGCACCCACGAACATGAGAGAGACGTACATGTTACGTGGTGGTGATCCAAAAGGGAGAAAAATAAAAAAATATAATCATGTCGAGTAAAGAAACAAAAGATTAAAAAAACTATAAATAAATCTATGGCCTCAATGTTGCGGCAGCAACTGGACCTGAGGACCTGCACTGGATGCACGTAACCCGTCGTCACGCCTAAACGACAATATTTATGGGATGGTGATTTTGTTCAATATTTACTACGGCCACGGTAGTTTTTAGGCGGCACTCGTAATAATAATAATAATAATAATAATAATAATAATAATAATAATAATAATAATAATAATAATTAACCGTCGGAAACAAAAGCTCGAGCACGACGAACATCCAACTGTCTATCACTATATACTAATAATTAATATACATGTATAAATACTAGCTGAAGTATTCAGTTTCACCCGAGAGCCAAAGATTTATTTTTATAAGTATAAGTTTGCAATCGATACGCGATCGACTGTAAAAAAAAAAAGTTATGAAAGTTATAAAGTTATGCAAGTATTTTGAAGATAAAATAGATATAGAATCGATATCGAATATCGTTAATGTATATAGTTAAATAAAAAGATAATATAATTAAAACTTATAGTTGATTTACATTTGTATTCGTTATGTATTATTGAATTACATTGTATTAGTAATACTTCTTAGACTTCCGAAAAACTGATGAAGCGTCTATTCCATCCCCAAATCACGGTTCCGTCGAATCTATTGTTGATACTTTTTGTTCAAGTGATTTCGAGTTCAAACTGAAGATTTGGTTAATGATAGGCCTTTATAATACAATATATAAATATATATGGGTGCATGTGTATTTATTTTTCCACGCTCTGAATATTTCACGAATACAATACATATATGTAAATAAATATAAACATAATACGAGTGTATTAAAATGTATTATATTTATATGAAACCTATTTTATACTTGTCTGTGTATTCCTCGATTTGAATTCCGACAGCGCGCATTGTTTCTCCAGCAGCGTAATATACTGCAAAGATAATGACTGATGCGCACAGCAGTCAACGAACTAACTACCACAGCAGCAGTAAAAACAAGAATAATAATAATAATTAAACAAAATTAGAATATTACGATTATCCGGTCGTCGATGCAGTGCACGTATAATACATAACATAATATGTATATACACCACGTTACTGTACACAATGCATATACCTAAGTAATACGACGAACATAATATATACATGAACGTATTAATTTTAATTTTTTTTTCGCCATTTTTAATTAACGCGTGGTGAGATTCCTGACAACATGAATGTTTATTTTCAACGCTGGCTAAATACATATACCCTAATGAATAACGTACTGCATTCACTGTACGCGGACAAACATCATATGATTTTATTATTTCTATATAACATAGTCGCGTGTTCGGCGGACCTTGAAAACTCGGTTCGCGCGTAATCGCCGCGTAAAGTAGTTCTTTCCATCCTTTCTTCTTTTATTATTTATTAATTTCGCAACCACTGGCACGTGTGAGCAACACCAAGGTACCGATGTTCATCTGTGTACGTAACAGCCACGATGAATTAACCGATTCGAGTGTTTCATTCTGGATGCGTGTGGAAAATATTTTTCCCGTTTCCAAGGTCCATACCCTCATGGGTAGTTTCATAGCTTCTAGTGCAATAATAATATTGTATTTATAAACACTCATTTAAGACGACAAATCGAATGATATTAGCAGTGATAAATACAAAAATAAATACGCGAGTGATTATGTCCATTTGTTGATTTTTTTGAATTGATTAATAGTTATAACAGTTATGTATCATTGAAGCGAAATATTATAATTTATCAGATAATGAGAGTGGACGTGGATCATCTAAGAAATAGATAGGTCTGGTTTGACAGTCATGTGATTAAATTTAAACTTACAACTACATTATGAATAATACTTAGTTATTTTCCATATCGTAGTCATTTTAGCGGAAACATTTACAATAAATAACAATATACACCTATAAATTATATATTTTATAGTATAAAATACATAATTTTTATGGTTTATATTATAGTACATAATAATAATTGTATCGTATATATGTATTGTATACTATATAATATATGAAAAGGTGAACATTTGAAGTTTATGACGCTGTCCATGTACAAATAAACACTATAACATACCCGCACGAAAACTAAATATAGAACAATGTTTCTTGAACTTTTTGAAAACACCAAACAATATTTTTTATGTGGAACCCATATGAAAATTATCTTCAAAAAAAAGAAAGAAAATATTTTATAAATTATTATATTAAACATTAAAGCTGATAACAGGAAAAAATATAATAAAACTAATAAAATATTATAATATAATAAAATTTAATAAATAATATCTGCAGTAAGATTTATGAATGAAAGTTTTAGTGTGGGCATCAAATTCAATCTATTTCAAAATTTTGTCTTGGTTGCAATTTTTGCTGAGGATCTACATAAGTACATTAAAGGAATAGGAATTAGGATTCTCAATGTCTTTTCAATTATCATCTCGTATTTGCATTTCACTATCTAGCGCGTGTCACTCAAAAACATATAAATCGCAAAGCACGGCCGATTGTCATATTGAAACTAAATATTAATTTTTTATTTTTTTTATTTATAAATCTATTATTAATTAAATGGGCACGTGCCACGTTCTAATTTTTCGTAATCGACGGTCTTTTATCGACTTTTCTTATAGTGTATAAGTAACAAAATATGTAAATCATTTAACACTACAGCAGTTAAATAAACTAAATATGGTTAATATTCAGTAGATACAAGTAGTATGACTTTATTCAAAATATAATATGCTTAACTCGTAATTTATAAAAAAAAATTAAATTATTAATAAAAAATTATACTATAAAAATGTACTTATATTTATTTTAAATCCAAAAATGAAAAAAGTGTCTTCAATATACAGATTTATTAATGTTTTTTCTTTAATAATATAATAAGTAAACAACTTCTAAACGGAAGTTTTTAACTTTGTAAGTTTACCGTTTATATAGTTTGTTCGACAATGTAATAGAGCGTAAAATGTTCCTTATATATGAAAAATGGTCATGAATTGTTGTAAATATTTTATGTTAATTCAGCATTAGAAGAATATACTCCTTACCTTCATGGATCGTATGTAATTTTATGAGACCTCATCGGTTTTATAATAAATAATCGACTTTGATTTACGAGATAATTGTGAAACGTGTGTAAATAAATTGCAATGCTATTATTAAAACTCCAGAACAGTGCAAATGATTGTATTAAATTATATAGAACAATTCAATAAACGTCATAATAATACTTAAGGTATACGATTAATTCTATCATTCAAATTCAGATAACATATACAGATCGGTTTTATATACATACATGTTATATTGATAATATTGATCATATATTTTTCTATGTTATAGTGTAACACCATTTAAATAATAATCAAATAATCGGTAAAAATGAGCGTTGAATTTGTATTACGAGATTATCTTGTTAACAAGAGCTTAATCCTGTAATTGTGGAGTAAGACAACAGTCTACACCGATTTTTTTTGTAATTTGTCAAGGTTGTCCATAGTTTTTATACCAGCTATATTTGTGCGTGTAAGTGTTAATACTATAGTGCCAATTTTTCCACCTTTTAATTTGCATAAACATATAAATAACACAGGTTTTATCCGTGTTGTTTGAACGTCAAAATGATGATCGTTTTAATGTTATCAAGATGCTAGTTAAAAATAAATGTACTTTTGAGAAAAATAAATATAATTGCACACATTGTAGGATATACATAAATAATAACGCGATACATATTTTAAAGAATTATTTGTCGCTGTATTTTATACTGTTGACCACATAAAAAAAGGGTTTAAAAATATAAAAATATAATTATTTAGCAATAATTTCTTATATTTTAGGAAAATAATTATAATACTTGTAAGGAAAAAATATTTGGAAAAGACAATATTTGATACATATTTTTAAATTGTTAATGTCTCACACTATCGAGAATATAAGAATATAAAATTAATTTAGAACTAATTTATATTATAAGAATAGTTTCTGAAAACTAAGAGTTACAAACTATGATACTATGGTTAAATTTATCACTCGAACATTTCTTGTTAATTTATTCATCATATAATTTGTACTTATGATAAAAAACTAGAATGAATTCCAAAACTACAGCAGTTAAAATGATCAAGATAACTTGATAAACCAAACATATATTTGAGTTTTTTACTCTTATTAAGGAAGAACTATAATAGAAACTTAATGAAATATGATTTCATCGAAAATTGAGAGTATTTATTCATAACTTTGAAACAATAAAGGTAATCTGCAGATGACTATGTATTATTCGATAAAATAGGTTATGTTTAATCATTAAAAATTATTAATGTGTGTTGGGTATTCGAACGCAAAGGCTTAACTTTTTTTGTTCAAAAATATGATTAAGAGTATATTTTAGTATTTATTTTATGTAATGGTTATTATTACTCATAAAATATTGTATTATATGAACAATGTAAAATTATAAGTACTTAAAACTCACTTGAAGTTATGCTGTTTAAATAAAATAATATCGTCACATATATTTTACAACTTCTTGTATTTTGCATTATATATTTTTGTATACATATATATATATATTTATATATTAGATTTTACTTTATTGCAATCACAGGAACCTAGATTATGAGGTATAATAATAAGAAAATATTGCTGAACCCTTGGGCTGACAAGGATAAATTTTTAAACTCAGAACGTTTGAACATTTTGCACAACCCATTATATGTAATTTAATGACATGAAAAAAGAAAACCAATCTTTTAGTGCTGTAGAATAAATATGCTCTTCTTATGTATTACTTTCTCGAGTAAAAAATGTATATTTATAGGCCTACTTTATTGGTGATTAACAATATTTTTGAATCGTTAAATATAAAAGGAACTTTAAACACTGGCTTGTTACTATATGCATTGTTCATACAGAATTATAAAACCCGTGATATGCATATTATTCGATCTATTTAATATTATGTTTAATAATTAGTTTGAATTTAAGTTTATTTATTTTCGTGATTAAAGAAGAAAACAAAAAACCCTAAATAAATTAAAATATATAATTACCAAATTAAATTGAAAGAAAAATCATATACATGTACACAAAAATTATTTTTTTTAGGAAGTTCATTACATAACTTGACTGTTTTTTTTTTTTTGCAAAGTTAATATAACCAATATAAATAATAATGTACTTCTTTTACGATATCAAATGAATATCATACTATCACAACCGTTTTTTGTGAACCGAATATATCAGAACATAGACATTTAAATACCAATGAAATTGAATTTACAATTTATTTTGAATTAATTGTTATTATTAGAGCAAGGACTTTCATGCATTTGCATATTTTTTCTGGTTAACTTTATCATATGTTTGGTAAGTACAAAATACATTTCATAACGTTTATGATGAAATACTCAAAGTTTTTAGTGCATATTTTTGCATATTTGGACATTTTTTGGTTTTAGGGGCATATTTTTGATTATAAGAGCATATTTTAAGTTTTTAGTGCATATTTTGATGGTTTTTTCAAAAATCAAGTGCTTTGGTGAATATTTTGCAAATATGCACCGACCACGTCAGTGGACGTCGAACGAAGTTTTTCGCAATATAAGTCCTAACAGATAAAAGACGTTCTCTGCTATTTGAAAATATCAAAGAAATTTTAATAATTCAGTGCAATTCTAATTTAGGTAAGGTAAATATTTGAGAATAATTCAACAATTATTTTAAAATACCTTTTTTTGTATTATTAGGTGTAGGATAATAATTAAGAAGAATGGGATCTAACATTCAAAAAAGATTCCAGATCAATTTAATAAAACAAATCTAGTTTAAACTTATTGTGAATGATAATAAAATTAACTTTTTAAGGGCATATTTAACCGCATATTTGTAATTTTTTGATGCATAAGTGCATATTTGATGATTTTTTAGTGCATGAAAGTCCTTGCTCTAGTTATTATCAATTTTCAAATTTTTTTTGAATGTATCTAATCATTTTTATTATGCAAAGAAAACCGTCTGGTTACTTGGATGATTTAAAATTACCCGTTTTTTTTTATCTACGAAATGAGACGATTAGTACGGATAGTACGTCATTGTGCAGTGATGTACAATCTGAAAGAAAAAAATAATTACTAAAAACTGTCTCTGGTCCTATCCGGTGGTACTGTTAGATCATCGAACGAAGTATGACTTTGTTATCACGAAGATGTTGAAATATGAAGACCAATTTTCCAATTCAATAAAACTCGGATTTCCGTTTTAAAATCGAATAAAACCAGAATTTTCAAAATATTTGATTCTATATAAAAACCAATACTGGTATATGTACTAATAAATGCAAGTAATCAAGTAATCACTTCTTTTATTTCTTCGTCTTTCTTTCCAACTATTTGGGGTTGGCCACTTTAGTCCTAAACTTCCCCTCGTCTTGAATTTCTACATCATCTACGCAACAACCAATAGCCCTTATATAATTATTAACCTTATCCAATCATCTCTTTTTTTTTTGTCTTCCTCTTCCTCTTTTCCCTTCAACGGTCCTTTTTATAACCACTCTTACTATTTTTGTTTCTTTTTGCTTCATAACATGCGCAAACTATCTCAGTCTATTTTCTCTAATCTTGCTTACTATCGATCAAGATAAATTAGATATTTATAAAAATTTATATACAGGGTTTAGTCTAAGGATTATTTTCTACTGCCCAATAGTTAAATCAATTTTTTTCAGAATAATTGAATTATAATATTTATTATATTTTAAAAAAAAAAGTTAATATAAAAACAATAAGTTTTTTTTTATCGTTTAATACTCTTTATTATATACCTATCACCTATTTTAAAAATTAAGATAGTAGTCAAATAATTAAAATATTGATAACTTAATACAAAAAATCTTAATTTTAATTATTTAACTACTAAATTACTCATGGATAAAATTTAAAACTTTCTTTTATTTTAATGAAGCCCGACATTAATGCGACCGCAAATGTACATAATATGTAGATATTATGAGGAGTAAAAATCTATAGGTAGTATATTATTCTAGAAACTGTAGAATATGAATACGAATATGAGGTGTAATATGACGAGCTTTAATGTTCTTAAAGTTCAAAAATCAAAATAAAATATAAATTGTATTTTTTTTATAAAGATACCTCTTTAAATTCAAGTATAAAAATATTACTATAAAACTAAACTTTACACCTACTTTTCAACTTTTAAACCAATTATGTGTATTGTTTTCGGATGCCAAAATCAACAAAGTTAACTGCTTATTTGATATTTCCTACTACTCAATTTGTGTTCTACTGCCTGTGAGAATAAAGTCTGATTAATATATTTATTCATCAAGTAAGCACATTTTATAAATATTGAAACATATAAGATTAGGTTTCTTTTAAATAGTTTTTATTTTAATATTACATTGATATATTGTGCACACAAGTTTCTATGAAACATTGTTATTATTCAATAAAAACGATTTATTTTAACCTATATTCTAATTGAGATTCTAACCTATATCAAAATAATGTTAATGAATACCAAATAGCGAATATACAAAAATTGTTGATCAAACATAGGCACAATAAATTTTGTAAAAGTGTATTGTCATATCATATAAAATAAAGAACTAAATAATATAGAGTTCTACAAGGTAAACTTTTGAAATAAAAAATATGTCGTCAAGACAACTTTTTAAAGAATATAATATATAATATTATTATGCCTATATTTGAGAGTTAGAACCACAAACAAGGCCATATACCATTATATCTAACATTAATGCATGTTAACCATTGTGTTACTTGATATTAATTTTCCATTGCCAGTTATAAGGTAACTATGGTTTTCGATTTACAATTTACAAATTTAATTGTACTTTAACCTAGTAATCAAACATATTTGCTGACATATAAAAATACATAAAAATTAATTGGACTTCTTAGAAAATTATTCCAGACATTATATTTTACACATTATAATGCTCATTTAATTTATGAACATTTTTTTTTAAACACCCGATTTTATTTACTCTTTGAGAAATGTTGTAAACACCAATTAATCAAAGCTTTTGAACTTTGATCAAATTGTATTGAAATTCGATATTTTCAAAAATGAAAATGAATATTAATTTTTTTTTTATTCAATTGTGTTGACCATAGGATTGCTCTATTCTTCAACTTTTTTGTTAGAATACTTTGAATAGTATGGAGGTTATTTTTAAATTTCTTAACAGTTTTCTAAATAATAAGAAGAAAGAAAAATACGAAGAATTACAAAAAACTAGCAAAATTTCCAGTACACCAGAATTTTCTACAAAAACGAAATTTTGTTTCATCGTAATACCATGTATAATATTTTAAGATATCGTAATAATTTGAAATGTTCACCAAATGCTTATATAACCGCTGTATAAATATGGTAAAATTTTCAAAAATTTTCAAAAATTTTTGAGTAATTTATAGTTATTTGGAATTTTTATATTTTCTTGATTTTTGTTAAGATGTTATTAAAATAATTATAATTCTACAAATTAATTTTAAAAATGTAATACAATTTTCCTCATAGTTCCTATTTTGTTTTTTCTTTTGTATAAAATGTATTAAAAATTATTAAACTCTATTTCTTTTATAATCCTTAAAATATTTAATTATTTAAATGTGTCAACTATTTATTTATTTTTGATTAAAGTTTACTTAATTACCTGATAATAAAATTATAAGGTATTATATTTAGGTTAGGTATTTATTATCTTTTGATATATAAACAGATCCACCTGTTTTTCTTCACTCATAATCGTTTCTTGAAATCAATGGTTGGTATATTAATTTCAAATGTATTAAAAAATTATATCAGTCACTTTTCCTTGTATCTTACCCGATTACAATATTTCATCCATTTTTTTTTCTATATTATTATAATTTGTAAGTTGGAGACTTTATAAAGATTTCAACCTCATCTTATAACCATTTATTTTTAATAATCTAATTATTCAATACTTTATTGTCCATTCAATGGTTGGAATTATTTTAATGCAATTTAATTTACAAATAGCGTTTATATAAGTAGAAGACGAATTTGAAGTTGTTATGATATTTTTAACATTAATGAATAATAAATACTATACACTCTTGGATTCACTCATTTTGTGAATATCTTTGACACCTTGAATTTGGGATTAGAAGTAAAAATAATAGAAGTAATAATTTTGTATTGATATATATATATATATTTTTCAGTGAATGATTTTCGTCTGGATTTTGGTGCAATTAAATATATCAAAGGTTTCATTCAGCTTATATCATTAGATATGAACATAAAATATAAAAATACTTTAAAAGTGTAATTTTTTTATTTTAGTAATTTTCTCTTTTATAAGCAATTAAAAAAAAAAAAAAAAGAATAATACACACTGTAAAAGAATTTGAATATATAATTTGTATTTTCGTTTACTTAAGTAAAGAGTTTGAATTTGGATACAAGATTATTTTAATTGTATTTTTTTGTCGAGTCTAACAATATCTGTGAGAGCTTAAATTATATTATTTGTAATTATTTTTATTATGATGTGTATAATACATATTACATACACATTTAATACCTTTATGAAATATTATGGACATTAAATTGCCATTCCAATTACAATAAATTTACAGTTTATTTCCGATATAAGTAGTAAATATGTCATATAACAAGGGTGGTAAACAAGAATATGTTCGCGAGCCACATGTATAAATACAGAAATACTAAAAGCCAAAATGTTTATAGATATAACTTGTATAATTTGATATTTTTTTTATAAATTTATACTTAAAAAAATTAAAATTCATAATAATAAAATTATAAGATGTACATTTTTTATGCAAGAGCCACATGTGGCTTGTGAACTATAAGTTAGCCCTCCTTGTTATATAAGTATAAGATCATAAAATTACGTAATAGAAAATAATTAACTATACATATATTGAGGTACAGATATTTCTGTAACTACTATTTAAGAATAAGTTATTAATTCTGAGAACAAAGTAAAAAAGCATCATAAAAACTAAAATACTAAAATATTTAAATGAGGTCTTGGTTTTAAAAGAAATTGTTAGTATAATTTCATTGACGTAAAGTATAGTTTTGATCAATAATATATTACTTGAAAAAATTTAAAATACATGTTTATATTATATTGATTGTTAATTTGAAAAAAATGTATAAAATTAATAATTGCAAGAAGTTTTTTAATAGATTTTAACAACTGATGTATCGTTTTTATTGGGATTGGTTAACCAGTTCAATACAGATCTACACTGCATCAGCCAGATGTTTAGATGTTCTTGTTGTTGAACAGCGATCGAAGAATATCTATACTGCTTGCTCGGAACGAGCATTTCCTATGCTATCGCTCCATCGGAAAACTTGTAACGAGCAGAGTCACCAGAATAGTTTTCGCGTACACACCAAATGCACGTGTACTACTGTTGTAGTATTTCGTATAGGTATATATTATCGTAATTTTACCTTCGAATCTAAACTTGATAAGTCGTTCTTTGACTTGAATCCCAGGCATGTAACATATCATCTTTGGCCGCCCGTGCCTGTGCTAGTCTTTTCCGGGGAAAACATGTACCTACCGCAAACGCACTCGCGCGATTGAACACATATAGTATAGCTAACTACGCGAACTGTGGCTGAGACGGCATCAAACCCTATGTAGTCCAACGTTAAGTGTAACGACAACACGTTCGCGCACACGAAATGACAAACAATTAATGATAACAACAACGGCAAAAACGAAAGTAATAATGGAAACAAAAAGCAAGTCTATAACTTCGACGATTAACGAAAAATTGTGCCGAAATATTGAGTAGTATGTAAGCGCGTAAGACGAATGGATGAGAAAATCGACGGCTGCGGGTTGACGATGAACCGGTCGGGCAAACGTGTACGAGAAGACTGGTTAAGCCGCGCGCGCAAAGACAGCGGCTGCTGCAGCCAGTGCAACAGCGGCGGTGTCAATAAACTTCAATGTCAAAGAGCACCAGAACCACCACCACCACCACCACCACCGCCATCACGATCATCGGCACGACCACGGTCATCACAGTCGTCACCGGTTGCGGTACAGGTACACATACGCAACTCCCACCACCACCGCCTGCCTACCTACCGCTATTATTATTACCGCGGTTGCCGGTTGCTGCTGTTGCGCCGAGATAGGACGGGGCTAAAGACGTAGTCGTATATGCCGCCGATCGTACATGCGTATGCGTGTCTGTGCGTACCTGTGTGTACCCTATTATTATTACTATTATTATTGTTGCCACATTACACACTCGTGCGCGCGCGCGCACACACACGTACGCATTGCGTTGGTACGGATCGTCTGTGTTTGTGCAAGTGTGTGGAGGCGCGACGCAACATCAGTACATGTGCGACCCGGTTTTGCATTAGATTCGGGGGAGTTGGAGACATTTATTGACGTTGTTTATGGGAATGAGTGTCTGCTAGTTCTACACTGACTTAATTTTAGAAGCACAATAAAGTCGCGAGGATTAAGGGATGGAACGTTACTCATAAGTTTTGGATAGGCGAATTGTTATTGTTCGAACACTATGTACTGAATAGATCTTACTGGTTGAAAAAGTGAAAAACAATTATATTCCTTGATGATTTGCCAGTCCGTTGAGTAAAAACCAACGATAGATGGACAAGAAGTACTAAAATTATCATTTTCTATAGTAACGAAATAAAAAATCTGATCCCTAGATGAAAATAAAGCTAATATTACTATGCTGTTATGCTACTTTAATGCGATCCTTCTCATAGGCGTGCGCACGGTGTGTGCAGGGTGTGCAGCTGCACACCCTGCAAAAATTTGTGCCTATTTTAAATTGTTGATAAAATATTGTTTAATTATTTAAAACTGATTATTGAGAGTGGGTAAAATGTATTCTGTATCATATTACAATATACAAATATAAATGTATAACATTATTACGTATAATACACAATTACACAAATAATAATTATAGGTACTCCGTTCATCGAGATAACGAAATACCTAATAATAATAATATATCTATTATATTGTGGTATTATTTGGTAATATCATAGAATATATGAAACACAGAATATATAAATATTTCATATATTCTGTGGTATTATGTTCATGACAGTTTTCAAAGATTTAACTACAAATTCGGGTACAAAATCAATCTAACACCAATCCAAAAAAGATAACCATTATAAAATTTAAATTTAAATGCTATTGTATATTAAGTAAATTTAGTTTTATATGTAATAATAATAATATGTAATATGTAGTCTAATAATATTGTTTTATTTTAAAATTTAAATTTATTATAAGCTAATTATTATAATATAGAGGCAATATTTATCTTACTGATTTGTAATAGGTCAAGTAAACCCTACTAAAATAATTCTGCACACCCTGTGAATAATTCCTGCGCACGCCTACGATCCTTCTACAGTATGTCTCTCGAATGACAATACACGTCCAGAAAGATTTGAACACTTAAAAATGCACATCAATCATCAAGTGAAATAATCAGTGACCTGTTTTGATAACGTAAAACTCAAAGGTGGATTATGTAGTCCTACATGATAGTTTTATACGAACGATATTAATTTATTTTATTTTTATTTTTTTATTGCTGTGGCAGCCTAGAGGAGTTTTTAGGGAATGCTCAGTTCCCTGAAGCTAGATGCGACCATTGTAAAATGATGAGTTTGCGATAATATAATGAGTATAAATTCTGACGCTCGAAGAAAACAAGGATATGTGCACATACACTAGTACAGAAAAAGACAGAATAATAAGTACACACACTCACATGTTTATTAATATATATATATATATGTGTGTGTGTGTGTGCGTGTGTAAATGGGATATATAAATATATAAATGGCACGCGTGTACATAATAAAATATAACCGGTTCTACGTCGTGATCGCGGACAACGGTATACGCGTATACGATATACAGAACGATTCGGAAAACACGTCCGGTCGCGGGCGATCGTGTTATCTTAGCGTCGCGTACAAAAAACGGCAGAGACCTGGCGGCGGCACACATTCGTCGTGCTCCCGCGGCGCTTGTGCGCGGGTTGTGGGAAAGACAGTCGCCGCCTCTTTTCCACAGACGAAGGTGGAAACTATATTGAACCCCACGATCAATTTGATGTGTGTTGTAAACGCCGCAGTCTTGTCACTTTTGTATATATGGAGTACGTGCTATGTATAGCCGCACTACGTTGTAACAATGGTGATAATATGTATAATATTGTGAATAGGTACACGGCAAGTTACCGTGTAGATAATGAGTGTGTACGCGCTGGGTGCGTGGTATGTGTGTGTGTGTGTGTGTGTGTGTGTGTGTGTGTGTGTGTGTGTGTGTGTGTGTGAATTACCACAACTAGTGGGAATACCAACGATGAACAGTTTTTCCTAGAGGCCTACATTTCAAAGTTTAAAGTGTTAGAGAAGTAAAGGATACAAACTAAAAGATCAATTAAAATCAACGAAAATTCTCACTCGCAATGCGTTATATTATACGTACTGATTATAATACAACGATGAGTAGGAAGCTACGTGCCATGTAACATTATATTTTGGCGAAAACAGTAATGATTTTATTTTTCATTTCAAATGCAGTTTTTGATCGGCAAATCGATTAATCGAAAGAATAAGTAAGGTTTATAAAAAAATAACTCAACACTTATGTATGTGTTGTATTTCTCAACTTCTATACAGGTAATTGAATATTTATAGAAAATCTATCTACGGCTTTCATTATAAACTTTGTTCCTATGTTATATATATCTCGTTTACTCTAAAAATCTGTATGTACGAGTAGTACCTATACAATATTAATATGCTTTCTAAGTCAATAAATAGAGTTACAAAGCATATTAAAATTGTATACTGTAAAGTCAATAAATAGTTTATTTCTAAAAACTTTTAAAATATTTAAAATATTTAATGTATAAATTTTAACTTCAAATGTATAGTCTTGATCCACACTTATTATTTGTGGGGTATCACCGTACTCCAATTTATTTGGTTATCGTCATACAAAGTGCTCAAATTAATATATTATCTTTATACTGTCGATTAGTGATACAACGAATTTCAAGGGACCAAGGATAAAGTTCGGTACATCAAAAGCTTAAATTAACAAAATTCGAGATATAAAATAAAATTCAAAATTTAGATCGACATACCTAAGATCAGTGGCGGTTTGAACGGAGTAAATTTGACGCAGCTGCGTCACGAAAAAATTTGGTGGGTGGGTGGTTGTTGAAAGTTGACGTTTGTAGTTGAGTAGAAGTTAGGAACTTGTTTTAACGTAATCGATTGAATACCAATTAAATTCACAATAGTCAATAGCGCAAAAGTGTCAATCGATTGGGTGTTGAGAATTGTCGACTGCGTCATTGAAATAATAAGTTCACGCCGCCACTGCCTAAGATACATATTCATGTTCTTTTAATAAAACATATTACACAAGTATATATACACAGTATACATAGTGTTTGTACTTAAATGTTACGGTTTTTCGTCAAGATTTTATACAAACATCAACAGTTGTTTTAAAGAGAATACGATCTTATCAAATAAATACGAGTCCATGATGCTTTCTACGATTTTTTCAAAAGTCAAATAATCACTCTTACTATAAATATATGTCACACAATCGGAAGGAATACGCAGCAACATTTTCTAAATTACTCCTAGATTTTTTAAATGATAAAGATGGGTACTTACACCACGAATGTAATTATTTAGTACTATCGGTGAATTAATTGGAAAAATGCATGCTAGATATAGTCCTAAATATAAAAACTTTAAAAATCAAAGAAATAAATGGTTATGCGGACATATCATTTCAAAAACGACAAATAATCGAGCTGAAAATAAACTTGCAAATAATCAATAAATTTAAAGCAAAATAAATAAATTACTTTTCCATCAATACAGTTGTCGACAGTAAAGTATCAGTACATTTTCTTTCCGGGTTTTTAAATTAGCAAATACTATCAAGTATGCTTTCACATAAAATATCGTATCATTAAAGGTTGGAGCTCCGATTGCTGAAAAAGTTTAATTCATATAGATTATGTAATGGAATTAGGCACCGTGTTACGTCTTTTATACATAAATGTAATCTTAAACGTAATAATGAAAGCTGAAATTTTGACAGAATATGATATGGAAGAAAAACATTTTTACCGAAAATATCCCAACGATTTTCCAGTTCAGTTCAGAATGGTTCAGTTTCCTATCAAATTTTGTTTTTCAATTATAATAAATGAAGCATAATTAGACATTAGCCCATTGTAAAGTATATTTGCAAAATGACTGTTTTTCATCTGATCAATAGTATCTGTATATTATTTTATATTTGTATCGTTGGAAGTCTTTAATATTAATACTTTTATGCACTGCAATATAAAACTTAGAATGTGGTAAAAATGTTTTGACTTAAGTTATTTATTTGTATAGTAATTTATTAAGTTTTTATATGTAATATAGTTAATATAAACGTAAAATATAATTGTAATGTAAATATTAATTTTGTTTTATTACTAATTTTATTTAATTATTAACTAATCAATTAATTATAATTGATTATTGAATCAATATGTAAAATTGTTTTACAGGCAAATGCCTTTTTTTGAATCAACAGTGGTCGTAATCAAATAATAACTTTGAGCAAAAGATGAAAAATAAAAATGTTTAAAATGTTGATTGCAACTTTTCACAAAAAAATTATGAATAATGTATATTACATATAAAATATACTATTTAATTGAATAATTAAATTGATAATGTTAAACAAATGTGTAATTGATAAAGTAATTTAATTGATACTTGAAAAATAACATATTATATTAGTGTTATATATTAAATAAATACGTCATGGCCTATCTGATTATATTAATATTTTTAGGTTTATTAATTTAATCATATTTTAAATTCTATACGATGATTTATAGATTTGAATACCAAAGAATATAATTAAACATAAAAATGAAATCTTAAAAAAAAAGAAAATCAATAAACAATAGTCAATACGTGAATAATCAGTAGATACCGATGTCAAAGTTAGATAATAATTAAATCACAACAATAGTTTGATTTCATAATAGAATTAATATCTAAGCTCATTTTCAAAATAAAATATCATGTATTAAAGCCTATATCAAACAGATTGCCGACATTAAAAAATATAGTGAGATACTATTCATATAATGAAAATATTTGTTCCCAAGACTTCTCATAAAAGTAATACAGTGAAAATCTTTCCATAAGATCTATTCATATTGTTCAATTAAATCTAGTCATTTAGTGCCCCAATTTTTTTTTTTTTTTTTTTTAACTAAAACTATAAATTATAATTTAGCACCGAAGAGTTATTGATATTTATCGAATCTCCTTCCCCTCTCTTTAAAAGCATGTAATATTTATCAGTGTTCTACACTTAATTATTCGAAGGCACCTTAATTTTAAAACTGGAATATGGTAAGTATTTGAATATTTTCTATAAATATTTCTTGTTTATAATTCAAAAATATAACATAAAAATTACAAAATAGTGGTTAAAGTTAGAGATCAATTTTATGATTACAGCTATGAAATCTTATTAAAATCATATATTAATCCAGAGTCCACAAATTTTGAATATATAATATGGAAGTTACGTACTAGCAACTATTTATTATTTTGATAATAATAATACACAAATCCCACGTAACGTCATGTATTATAATACACAGTGTACACTATACACCATAGTGTATAAAAAAAACACATACATACACATTTATACACACATATATATATATATATATACATATATATGTATGTGTGTGTGTGTGTGTGTGTGTGTGTGTGAGTGTGTGTGTGTGTGTGTGTGTATTGGAAATACATTATTTTATAATGAGTCAAAATTCAAAACAATTCCGTACGTATAAAAAAAGAAGTCGTGCCCGCGGTACGTCTGTAGGCGACGGAACGGAGTTTACTCGTATATTTATTTTCGTCTGAAACACTCTGTATTTTAGGTATTATGGTAGTGACGTAGTTGTTGCGAGCGGGTACACAAAGGGAATAACCGTCTAGACGTCCTCCGTCTTCACCTACTTGTATGCATATGCGGACTGTCCGGCCGTGCATGAGTGCATGTGTGCACCGGTGTGCATGTGTATATGTATTTGTGCATGAGTTTGTCCGTCCGTATGTGTGTGCGTGTGTGTGCGCGCGCGTGTATGTTAGAACATAGTGTCTCGAAGGGGTCATCGCGCTCGAGTACGATTCTTGTAGTAGAAGAAAAAAAAATGTACGCATAAGACGAAAGAAATTCATCTTCCAAATGACTGACGGCACTTGTTCGTGGGACTTGTCGCCCGAGGACTCGTCTGAGTCACACGTAATTCGAGGGGAATACAACTGTGGCACCTGTGACTAATATTAGGTATATTATTTCGAGTTTTCTATAAATACATTTTTCACTTGGTAGAAATTACGTACTTACAAATATTTAATATAAAAACTGTGTATCCTTTCCAAATCCAGCGTTCTTCAATTTATGTACTAGATTATCAGTAAATTATTATTTTTTTCTTAAATTTAACAAAAAAATAAATCATCCACATCAATTAGGTATTCAAAATAATTACTTTCTTATTTATTGTATAAAGAAAAATAATTTTTCAATCATAATAGTAGATTATATGTAAAACTTAGAAATTTAATAGTTTTTCTGTTCTTTATGTGTTTCATTGAATATTAACCATTTTTTAAATATATTTAAGTATACTCTACAAAAAGTCTATTTTTGTTTTAATGAATGTCAAGGAAGATAATGTTTTCTAATTTCAAAATTAATTATCATTATGTCATATATAAAATTTGTTAACAAGAAAAAAAAATCAAAAATATGATATAATTACATAAAATATTACCAGAATGATATTCGAATACGATTAATTACATTTGAAATAAAAGTTAAAATCTGAAAATCTAAAATTGGTACTGAAAAAATTGAACAAACCGTTATTATCAGTAATTATCAAATAATTTTATTTATTAACAATTTACGTAAATAATTTTACTCTCAAATAATAATTTATATTAATAATATTAGAAATTTAGAATATTGTTATTATTTACGGAGAGCAGAAATCGCCAACCACCAAATCCCTAACCATTACTCAACGTGTTTTACATCCCCTAATTAGAAATTCTGATGAAAAATCATATTAACATTGATTAAGTATACTTATGTATGATTAATCAATGATAGGTAATACACAAGAAACCCTCATAATATGGATAGGGGAAAGTAAAAATAATTGCATAAAATATGTCTTATAAACTTTATCGAGTATCTTACATTTTTAGCAAATTATTACAAGGCCACGTTTTATTAAAAAAATTAAATGTTATATTTCATTTTTAATATATTTTTTTGTTTTTGTGTTTTTTTTTACGAGTGAGCTAAAGCAATCTGCTCCGTAATCATTGTTTCAATACTCTTCAATTTATTGTACAATTCTTATTAATTTATTTCAATTTTATCAATGGTTTTTATTAAATAATAATTAACATAAAAATAATGAACTAAATAAAATTGTAGTTATATTTTATTACATGAATAATAAAACAACAGTAAAAAGTATGAAAATATAAATTTATAATATTTAAAAATATTGTAAGGCGAATTGAATTTATAATAATAATAAAAAAAAAATGTGAATGAAGCTTAAATGCATAGCACATAATTACTATTTATATAAAATCAACATAGTTAAATTTATATATCAGTAAATATGTTAAAAACGCAGTATATTTAATTATTAAGTATAGATATACAATAAAATATGACTTAAGTGTACTTAATTGTACTAAACTGAAATTTTTATAAAATATAAATCAATTATATACTATTCTACAAATGCAATAGATGAATAGATTTCAGTTCAAAGTCACACGTTTGTCTATTAAATGTATAGGACTAATAGAACAGTCGCATGGGAAAACGATGAAATAGAACCTTGACATTTCAAAATAAACAATTTATTACAACTAAATTGTTGAGAAATGTTTTCCATTTATAAAATTGCAATAATGAATTTGCTTACATAAAAGTACAGATTGACGTTGATGGTAATAGAATACATTTTTTTTAGAAAATAATTATACGGGTCAAACCATTAGTGATTTGTATCATTCAAGTTTAAATGGCTATAAATGACATTGTCACAGGTATTTAACGATAAATCAGTCGTTTACTATATAAATAAATGAAATCAATATCATATAACAGTTGATGGATCGAACTATTACGATATGAAAATCACAGATTAACTATAATGGTTTTCCTTTACAAAAGGAAAATAATTATATGTCTAATTATGTCTTATTATAAGATGAAGTATATTATTTTTATTTCATTCATGTGAACTAAAACACTTAAATAATCACAAAAAAATAATAGATGTATCATGTTTGTTTTCAAAATAACAAACCTTAATTATTAACATCATCGATAATTATTCGCTCACAGACTTGAGTGCTATTCGCTGCTATCTGACTAAACATTAACCGAGCCAATATCCGTTTATTGATAATAATATGCCTAAGGCCTGCAGCTTGAACAATTCTTCGTCTAATACTGTAGGTTATACAATGTTATTAAACAACATTATGAAAATATGTTATTGAAAATAGTGTTTTAGCTAATGGGTTGGGTTTGACCACGAATTATATTTCAATGAAACCAAAACCGAATTAAAATAAATTATAAAAACAACACGAACGAATATTCATGAGAATCAGCGTGCGCATACACACATAGAATAACCGAAAGTTACCTGAAAGCATATGAGAAGTATTAACTAACATAGGTTGAAACAACGCCAATTTGATGCCACGAGGAAAACTAACAATAACAAAACCTATGAAGAATGGTTCGGGAATATTAAGTTGTAGGTTCCAATTCTATAATTAAAGAAATCTAATCGCACGTGATTTTAAAGGGCATGACCTAACTTGGTCTAAAACTAAGTTTTTGTTTATGGCCAGTGTACCAATTGGGTCTCTTATATTTTACGATTAATGTACGAATTGGGTTCTTTATATTTTACAGTCAATATACCAGTTGCGTTGGTATTCAAAATTCCCTACCTTCAAGTATCAAAATATTAATATTTGATCTAATTCATTAACATAAACATAGAATAGCACGTATATTGTAATAAATATTATAGAACAAGATAAGTACGTTTCAAACAGAGTATGTTTAACAAAAAAAAATTAACAATCAATTCTATAATTGAAAAATATAAATCCGGCGAAAACACCAGAATATTGTTTTTAAAATTAGTGTGTTATTATAGTTATAAAAAGTTTAAACGTGAATTATAATATAACAGGTATAAATTTAATTTTGAATAATTCATCATCAAAAGCAATATATTAAATGCGAAGAAAACAAATTCTTTATTTATTTATATTAGGTTATGTATTAACACTAGCAAAAAAAAATCGGTTAGTGTATTCATTTATTGAATAATTATAACTAATAAGTTTTTCTTAGGTATTATAAAACTTTTTGAGCGCAATTTGTCTTTGGACGCTAAAGTGTTTAGAGCGCAACCGGTAAACTGCGAATTCTAACAACCAAGTTATACCCATTGTATTCTGTTGGCCCTGTTCGCACAAGCTACAGCAAGTAATACGGTCGCGACTGCTGCTCATTTGCGTACATGCGCTGTGATAATAAACCGTATTCGATTGCAGTGAATATAGAGATATATCGATAAACAAATTATTATACATGCACATACAGTCGAATACACGAACTTTGATACACCGTAAGACATTTTTCTGTGGTAATTCAACTTGTAAAATTAAGTGCATCCCAAGAATTTATCACACACATAGCACAAACACTAAATATGTATGTTCACCAACCGATAATCAGATTGGAAATTAACCTTTTTGCTCGTTGGAATCGCGCGTGCGCGCGTGTATGCGTAAAACTTGTTTTGTTGTACCTACGTTTTAATTGTTCGCTCGGAGCGAAATATCCACTAGACAGACCTTTTGGCCAATAAACACGTCGTGTCGTGCCCACGCAAATATCTATACACCCATACACCGCAGATGTGTGTGCGCGCGCGCGTGTGTGTATAATGTGTATTACTCGGAGCGCAATGATAAAACGGTCCATTAGGTCTCACGCGTCACGGTTTGCACACGTGGGGCGAATGCAAGTCGTTCGCTTGATACACGTGTGAGCGCGCGCGCGCGCGTGTGTCTGCATATAGGTAAAACGCGTACGTGTGGACGCAGTGTCAATAGCACTATAAAAGGTAATTGCCGGACAATGAGTTGTGCAATTTTGCGCGGTCCGCTGCAGCGGTGGAATAATTGTAATCGTCACGGCGGTGCGTCAGTGCGCGTCCTGCAGGCGCGTGCGTCTTTTATCTTTTGTCGCGTTGCTGGTACCGCCGCCACGCCGACCACGACGGCATCTTCCGTCCTCGTTTTCGTTGCCGTCCTTACCATCCTTATACGTTCACGCAGTGCGCCGTACGCCGGTACATATGCGAAACGTATGTGCATGCGTTGTGGAAAAATACCTACACAATAAAGTGTCGGTGTGGAGTAGGCGATCGGACGTGGGAGGGATAGGGGAGGACTGTACGATTGAAGAACTGACTAGACAATGCGGTTTCTATACCTTATCCGCGATTTGACAAAGGAGGCTAAGGAGAGTGTGTCGACGGGAGAACTCGGGCGTTCGCGATCTATCGCCCCCGGGGGACCCCGCCGCACGTTGTGCGCGACAAAAACCAGTTTCTCGGGCGATCGGAACGTCGCCGCCGCCACCACCGCCGCGACAACCGATACGCACGCGAGGCCGCGCACGAACACAAACACAAACGTACACACGCGCGCACACGTCGCACGCGTACACACGCATGCACATGATATCCCGTGTATAAAGTGGAAATATTAAAAAATAAAAAAAAACGAAATAAAAAAAAAAACGGGCACACCGGACGCCAATCAACGGACATTATTTTTACAAAGAGGAAGGGAAAAAAAAACTTTATACACTTAAGGCCCAATCCGGTTGCATTGTGTGTACGTACGGCTGCTGCTGCTGCTGCTACTGCTGTACGAGACATTCCTCCGGACACGCACTGGTTAAATAGTCGCCGCCGCCGCGATGCACTGCAGCGCGACGATGTCGATGACGAGAAAAAAACGGCAACTGTCGGGGTGACTATCCGCGCAGACCCGGATACCACAAGGGCCCGTTAGGGTGAAACGATTGTTATTTTACATACGTATGCATGGATTGAAACTAGTAACTATTCGGAATAACAACAATTATAAAACGGTTCTTTTTTCGACCGTGTTTTTGCGTGCACGCGTGTGAACATAATGCACGTGCGATAATAATTATTTTTCATAATAATCGTGCGCTTTACAATGTACACGAATCGCCAATACTAATTTACGCGTTTGACGTTATGTATCTGTGAAGAAATCTCAGTAAAACATACACACACTTTCGACGATTTTATCCAAAAACTCGATGAGCTATGGCGATGCAGGAGCTATATAAAGGATTGATAGGGCGTTAAAGTCTTTCAATTTTTATTTTTTAGGAATATCTTGTGATTCCAATGCAAAACTTAGATCCGCTCAAAAATCGGTTGTTTCTTTTTTCTTAATTGGTGATTTTAAAATCACATTCGTCTACAATACATTTTTACAGTTATATGTCAAAACAAAAACAAAACAATTAGTGTGAGCTTTAGAGATCAGGTGACTTATATGGTATCTGATATATATGTAATTACAACGACTGTAAAATTATTTTGTGTATCAAATAAAAATTCAGGAAATTATTGATTATGTATTCATAATTATGTAGTCATATGTATTAAGATTCCTCGCTTCTCTCAGAATCTAAAAATTGTTCTATTTTCTTGATAATTACACTATATTTGATATATTTTTAAATTTTGCTAAGTTGGTACAACGTAATAAAACTATAAAAGAAGAAGGTTATAATAAGACTGCAACAATCATTATGCTATGAGAACTATTACTATGGTTTTGTTTTAATTCTTACAATCGAAAAGTACAGTTGTTTATCCTCCTTGCATTTTTATTATTTTTTTATTTTTGAGTTCAAGGATTATGTTTAACATTAAAACTGCACAATAATTAAAGCACAACAAGCATGAAACTACATGAATACGTACACAGACGAGCAAGTATCAACCGTTTAATGAGAATCGATACCCGATTGGTTTACATACCGGTTTTTGATTCAAACCGTCTGGTCACAGACGTGTACTTTAGTTTTAAATTTGTTCGCCTCTGACCTAAATTTAGGTTACGCGCAGTTGAACGATTTTTGATTTTTTTTTCTCAACGCAAATTGAAGAGAAATTACTGTCTGCACATACGTGTTTTTAATTATTTCCTATTTTTAAGGTCAACGATTGGTATTTCATATCCATAACAAAGACCGAAGAAGTTAATCGTTACATTTGTTGTACGAGTATAAATGATAGTTCCCACGTGTGTCGAAAATAAACGTTTTGTGATATAAAAAGTGTGCGTATGCGTATGCGAGTAAAATTCTAAAAAATTATACCATTATTAAAAATGCAATCTTTGTAAAAAATTAATTTTTAGCAACCATAGACTTAAATTTTAAATTACAATGTAAATAGATATATTATTATTATCAATGGTATTATATTGGTACACATAAATGTAATCTATATTTTATTTTCGTTGCCGTGTTATTAAATCTTAACGTCAATATGAATTGTCTTTTGTCAGCGATATAATGCTGTACACAACATTTTACTTAGTTTTTAGTATAGCTAAGTTTTCTTATAATGCATTTGGTCTAATCGTGAATCGTCATTCATTCAAACTAGCAATATTACGTCAAACGCTGTCTAATTCGATTGATATTTTCGAATGTTTTTTCAAAATTCCAGCGGTTACATTTTTGAAAATAGTAAAATTTTGTACTAGTGGACTTTTTTCTAGTTTTATTTCTTTCCTTCTTTTGTTGAAGTTTTAATTTTAATTTCATCACATACATTGTACAAGTTTAGTGGCGTAATATCGTAGATAGTTACTAAGTACAACACGCATCGTTCCTTATTTTTTATTTATTTATTTTTATTTTTTTGACAAAAAAATGTACACGATTTAAAGAAAATGGTTGAGACCAAATATTCTTGATTCCTTAGTAGTGTGATGAGATGAAGAAGGACACTAGAATGAATAAGCCTATGAGTGCCAGAACGCAAAATCCGCCACTGGTATGACTTCTTAACTGTCCTCCATATGTGCAACTGATACATACTAACATACAAACATAGAATTAGATAAAAATAAGCTATTTACCTAAATTCTTATTTCGTATTGCACTGTTCAGTTTAGTATCGCGTGAAGTCTCGTAATTAACCGATTTCTGAGTGACTTTTGTAGTTTTGTTCCACGAAGTCACCTGTTTTTAAAAATGTCTATAGACAAAACTTCAGATTTTTATCGCTTGCGTTTATATGATAAACAATATGGGGAATCCATCTTTCTACCAATGGAGTGTTCTGTATAGGAAGATTTGTGAGGTCGAAGTGATTGCTGAAAAAAAATTTACTGTGACACAAGATATGAGTAAAGAAAAACATTTACGTGAACCAATAAATTATTAGTTATTACATAAATACTTTTTAAACTTGATAAGTACATTCTATCAGAACTATAAGAATCGATAGTGTTTAGGAGATTTTAGTAATGAATACTGTTTTGAAAGTATAAAATAGTTGATGAAAATTACTAGGAAAACGAAAATTAAGTTTAGTATTAAATTCAATTAAGTATTAAATAATACATTATCGATTCTTATAGTTCTGATAATAATATAGATAATATAGTTCATATATGTTGAAATTATTGTACTCAATAGTTTCCTATAAGTTTTTGGATAAATATTGTAACTACTGTAATATTATAATATATTATGTATTGAATTCAAACGTCAGACGAAACTTTCTGAAACCAGTTTTATTAGTAGGTACTGATTAGTGTACCGAACAAATAATTCCAAATTAGGTGTTTTTTAATTAAATCCGTTTACGCCCAATAATTCGTCGATGTTATTAACACACACACATATATACATATTCGTCATTATCTAGTTGAACTTGAAACCCAATATATAATCGTTTAACATAATATGATCATTTGTCTAAATTTAATTTTATGATTATTCAATACAACTACTTATAGTGGGTGAAATCGTAAATCAATTACATCAAGAATAATAATTTTCCATATCTTGATACACATTATAGTATCTATACAAAATTAATCATAATATCTAAGGGAAGATTATTTACTTATTTTTGGAAATTTAGATGTTTAGATGATTCATTTTTTAAAAATCTGTTTTATTTCGTATCAGTATATATTTACAATTCGTAATAACGTAGTGATATTTTATGGAATTAAGCTTCAAGTCTTTCTGGTAATTTAATTGACCAGCTAATTTGTACTTTTGTCGGTATCTTGATTATAATTAATGTTATTTCCTTTAAATATACCATTTCTATTGCATGAGCTATAAGTTTAAATATGTGGTAATATCACATAAAATATCTAAATTGTACATAAAAAGTACTTAAAAGTAGTTCGTAAATTAAATAGAGTTTTGATTAAATGCAATACATATATTCAAATATTAACAAATTTATTTATACAATACATTATAATAGATCGGTAAATAATTTTATTTACGCAGAAAGATTTTTCTAACTAGAATTAAGTTACATATAAGAAACAAATGTATTTTTCATCGTTTTTTTTTTTTTTTGTTAACAACGATTTTTTTTTAAAATATAATTTATATATGCGAGGAAATATATAAACATTTTAAATAACACTTTGAAAATTAAAATTCGATACTACTTTAAGGAAAATATGGATTTATAACTGACAGTTACAGTTAATACTAAAATTAAAAAGTATCAACTATAATATTAACTATACATACATGTTTTCTGTATAATACACCTAGTTTACTTAAATCTTATTATTTTATCCAGATAAAAACAACTTTCGTAACTGTAAAGACAATCACATGAGTATTAATATTTTTCATAAATAACGGATCAGTATTTGACATACACAATTAATTATTTAACTAGTAATTTACTGTTTCTCTTTATAAATCTTAAATTGTATTAGCGTAGCGACTGTGTTTTGATGGAAATTATATTTACACATTAACGATTTTTGAATAATAAGCCATGTTTGAGAACTATAAGAAAGTATACAACTGTCCATAGGGCCCATAGAGGGGATTTAGAATTTATACCTCCACCTCTAAATTTTTTTCTTAAAATAAAAATGAAAGATTTTAAATGCCTATTACGTTTCGTATTTTAAATTTTTATAGTCAGAAAACATATACTCTAAACCCTCTCAAAATACTTTGTTGACTATGATCTTGACTGTTTATTTAGTATGCTCTAGAATAAATTCCATTAACCATTATTTCAGAACACGCACCTGAATCAATTCATTAACTCTATCATCATAGTTCTTCTGGTTAACATTCGATTTATAACATAAGTACACCATGAAGTAGCATGTTGATTATTTCGATAAAACACACATTACATTAATTTAAACCAATGATTTTGGTGTGTACACAAGATTTTTTTATTAGGCTCTTATAACACTTTATTACATTACAACACTTTATTAACATTTTATTACTTAATTACACTTTCCTACAAATCTTCTTTAAAGAATTTTGTAAAACATACCATATGCTCTGTGTGATGAAATTCAAAAATGAAAATAATAATTATAGACTATTTTTTTTTTTTTATTAATTAAAAATGTAAAAGTTATTAATTTTACAGTACTGTACAGTATACTGAATTTCTATTTAGTATTGAAGATTAGCAAGATATATATTATATTTTATAATTAAATTAAAAGCTTTTTCGTCAATATTTAATGTAATGTAAAGGTATTTAATATTCAAATATTCAATTGTATTTTGTACATAAAATAAATTAAGTAACATAAAATTAAAACATATATGTATTTATATATAATTCATTTTTTTTGTTTGTGTAAGGTTATTCGAGTAAAATTATTATTAAAAATAGTTTTTTATTGTCTTTAAGATAGAATAAAATAAATCTTTTATGTATATTATTATTATTATTATTATTATTCATTTTTTTATTGTCATTAAAAGCATATTCTGTGATATGTATTCTATGATAAGAATTATATATTAGGAAACATTTTAAATTTAATTATAATAACTTGATCACTTATATGGAATAATAAATAAATTAACTATATTGATTCAAATATTTAATTTTACAACACATGTAATGTAATATAGAATTTGTATTAAAAAGCAATAGATAATTTTTGACGTTAAATGATTTTAGAATGATTTATTGATGAAATATTATATATTAATATTATTATTAGTAATTTGGAAATATTCAGAACAAAAAAGTTAAAATTATTACTGTATCAATTTAATCAAATCATTTAATGTTAACGAAGCTGCTTTATTATAAAAATGTAAATATTTTAGTTCAAAAATATATATCATACATTTTGATATTATTGTGAGAAGTTACTAAGAGCAATCAAGTCTTTGCAGAAATATAAAAAAAGGAAAATTTATGTTTTTGATTTTCATCACGAAGCTTTTTAAGATGAAATTCAAGTTAAATAATTTAATTTAGATTTTGAATAATTTAACATTATATGCATTTCACATTTTCTACAAAATTTTCAACCATAACCATAAAAATAATTTAATCGTTAAGCATAGAAAATATTTGTAAACAAAATAAATTAATCAAATGTACTTAAACCAACATATTGTAATTCAATAATACCTAATGTAAATAATTTTAAATTTTTTTATGTGAGTTACACAAAGTACATATTTTTTATTTAAGTATGAAAAATGTTGTACACTAAAATTGATTTATATTCCATTTGTATAAATAATTGTAGGAACCAGCACACAAATGGGACTTGTAGACGTCATTTTCAAGTAATAACAATTAATTGAAACAATATTAAATCAACGATACTGAAGTGTTTTAATACGATTTTTATATCGTGCTGGCCATGTACATAATAAATACGAAATTGTGCATTGCAATAATTGCAAGAATTATTCTAATAATGTTATCATGAAAATAAAATAATAATTCAAGCATTGCATTGGTACTTTTTCCAAAAATCGTTCATAAATTATTGAATGTTCAACAATATAAAAAAAAAAACAATTGTATTGTTTAAACGGCTTAATATTTTTCCCCTCATTCAATTATATTACAATGCAAAACAAGTGTACTAATATTAGTACGTTGCATCCGTAAAAAGAAATGATCTACACTAGTGTTCCTTAAACTTTTTGTGATCACGGAACACCAAACAATATTATATTTTTATGCGGAACCCCTATGAATTAGAATTTCCTTATTTCCTTAATGAAAATAGTAAGGCACGGTCAACAGTCGTATTGAAATCAAACAGTAATTTTATCTGTGATAATTACGTGAATACATGACACGTACTCATTTTTCGTTATCAACGGTAGTTTTTCTACCTTTTTTGTATTCTATAACTACAAAACACTATTAAGTTTGTATTATAATTTATTATACCCTAAATACTGTCATTGACTACTATATAAAATTTAAATATAATAATATTTTATAAATGTGCAAGCCTAACACGACTATTTCCTATTAGTCAGTCACCTTTGTTCTTAAATAAAATTTGTTCAAATTCATTTTTTTGGAATATTTTGAAAAAAAAACTCTTGAATTTCACGGAACCCTAATTGATCTCCTGGGAACGGGTACCCAGGGGTTTCGCAGAACACAGTTTAAGAAACACTGGTTTACATAGCGCCTGTGATGATCAATTATAGGTTATATACCTTCAAATTTTACGGCATTAGTACCAGTGGAATCGAACAGGTTAACTGAAATAATTTGAGTTTGCTTTAAAAGTTTTTCTGACCAAATATCAAAATATACGACCGATTTCTATCCATTTTGGTCTAATTGAACAATTTTCCTAGCAGTCCCATAGCCACGGGGTGGTAAAAGGATGTGTTACTCCCCCTAGACTTAGAATCTCATACACGTATTACACTTTCTTTAGGAAATCAAACAAAATTTGTCTCATTATTAATAATTGATATTCGAAGAATAATTCGATTGTCATGATTATTTAATTTTGAAGTTTTGGTTAACATACATAACTCGAGATTTATTATGTTCATGGAAACACGATTCGAAATTTTATTTGGAGTACTTAGTCACGTTTGCTTTTAGATGCAAAAAATAGTTTGGATATGAATTAATAATGGAAATAAACTTAGTTAAAATAATAAATATTGTTAGTACAACTAAAGTTCACAATATTATTGTTATGATATAAGCCGAAGGTTTCTTCTAAAAATAAAAATATAATTAATATGTACTACCTACGCGTTTTTATGACGAAAATAAATGTAGTCTATACATCGAGTACAACTACTGGTAAACTGGTATTTTCGATAAGATAAATGCGTTGTAAGACATATAAGTATACGAGTATATTTTCAAAACCGAATTGAGTAATTTCGACAAGTCACTACTGTATACCATACATGATTAACCTAGTTGTTCGAATATTGTAGCTACTATCAATATGCTAATGCACTTAAATATTTATCATTATATCGGGTCCAATTTACACCTGACAAATAGTTAGAAATGATTTGTCACATTCCTTCTGTACTATATCGCTATAATACATTCAACCGCATTAATTTGTAGTGTTCCATTGGTGCCAAGCCTAATTAGACAGTTGTCGAAAATCAGCTACAAAATGGAAATTTCTTCTTTAGAAAAATATAATTGAACCACGAGTGTGTAGATAAAATATTATACAGACGAAATAATCATTTTATTTGTAGGTTTTTCGGTCGACAATCGGCTGATGATTTGAATACCATTGTTAGATTAACGAGAAAATGTTTTTTTTTTTTTTCTGATAGAAATACCCATAAAAGCATAATCAAACCGTCAATGTCCATCAATGTCATTGACAAGTACGCCGAACACACAACGCTTGAATTTTATACTCTAGTATATAAGTATAGCTTGCACTTTAGATTGGAATCATATAATGTCGAGGGAAGGATAAAGGCTCTCAATTTATTTTTAAAAATCTGTGTTTTTTTATGACGCATCATATTAAAATTTTTTCAACTTCTATTTATATAGATGAAAATGAATAGAATCTATTTAAATGATACTATACACTAATAACAAACTAAATATTTTCCCCTTAAATCATAGTCTAATAATGTGTTTTATATATTAAATAAAATATAATATACGAATATTGGTAATTATATATTTAATAATTTAATAAGAATTATCGGTTGATTTGTATTTTTTGCTTATCATTGGAAATTAATTGAATCCAATTTGAGTCATTCGACTAATGACACCGAGATGAATGCAATTTTTCGTCAACAATGAAATGGGTCTGAAATTACAACTTTGTATTGCCAGCATTATTTCCATGCAGACCGAGTGTCACACGGTTTAGGGTAAATTTAGATCGGGTAGATAGTTGGGTAGTGTATGCAAGTCAATCCAAAAAGTTTTCTACATATGTAGTTTTACTGCTGACTTTAATTTACAAGCGTCTAAATGTTGTTGATATAGTTGAATACCAATTTATGTATTGCAAGCCTGGTCACATCTCAAAACGTAACAACACCAAATTAAAAGTAATAGAAACAAAATAGAAAATAAAAATAAATTAATATGAAAGTATATAAAAAAGAAATTATATAAATCAGTAATAATTATGACAAAAATGTTGCGTAACATATCATGAAAATTATAAACACGAAAAATATATCAAAAAATCTGCGAGTGAAATTTACAAAATCAAAAATGTATTCAAAAAAATTATTTCAAAACTTTTGAGTTTGTATGTAATTATTGAATTCTCGTGCTATATTTCATATATAAGCTAGATACCGTGTACTAACAGAACATACACTGTTAAAATAACCTGTCTTAAATTATTAAAATATTAAATGAGAAAAAAAGGTGTATACGTAAATGATGTCGAACGTGTGCACGAAACACAACTCCGATTCTGCTTACAATTCTGTTTCACCAACTTTCACGATTAAATTTAAAGTTTGTTTTTGTAATTTTATAATAATTTTATTCTTTTTTTTTTTTTTTTTTTGTAATTTTTATTATTATTATTTTAATTATTTTTCGTACAAACGTAAGTGTTTTTTTTTTTTTTTAAATTGTAATCAAAAAAATTAAAATTGTATTTATAATTATATACCTAATTACATAAATTAAGCAATTCACTTAACGTATTAAGCAACAACGATATGATAGAACGCCACCTTGTCACAGATGGTACTAACTTCACACGACACAGAGCCGCGAGAAGCAGCTAGAGAAAAAAAAAAGCTAAAAAAAATCAGCTACTTCAATTTTGGATTTTGACCATTTCAAATCCTTCAAATTAAAACTATTTAATGTCTTTTCTTTTTGTATGCTTAGCATTAATACAAACATACCCTGAACATTTAAAATCGTTAGCTATCATAGGCTGTAAGTTGGTTATGAATCAGTCAGTCAAGATTTCATATTTTACATATACATGCGGATTGTTATTTCGTCAAAAATATTACATACTTGCAGTTTGTTCATTGCAGTAAGTACATATTGTTCATATCGCGTATTTCTTATAATAAGTGATATTATTAAGCTATTCAATTGTTATAAGATATTTTTAAAACATGTTATTCGAACTGTGGAAAATTAAACAAATACAAAAAAAATTGAAAAACAAAATGGATTATCATGAAAACAATTATAAAATGTTACTGTCACCACTTAACGGGCTTAGGTTAAGATAAAATACAGCAATTTCTATAAATATATTAAAGCTAATATTCTATTTACATTTAATAGAAATGTTAAAAATGGACCATTTTAATTATGTGTAAATTAAAATGTACATTTAATGCTGTTAGAGTGTAAACCGGTAGTATTATTGAATATTCAATGGAAATTATAAAAAGTTGGTAACTTTTTTTAAATTTATTAAAAAAAACTTATATTGACTATAAATAATAATATCACGAAAAAGCTTGTAGTAATTTGTGATAAAATTAAAGATTCTATGTTATATTTTCGATTTAATTGGAAAGTGCATATTTATTAAGTATACTTATTATTGTACTACTTATTATTATGATATACTCGTATTATAATATATTATGTTTAAATAAATATATTAATACTTAAGATAAATGCTTAAAATTTTCTTAAATATTGATGTGACAATTATTTAGGAAATTTTGTTTGCACTCGCCAAATAAATCGAACATTTTATTTAGCACCATAAATTATATTAAAACTTAATGATGCTGAACACTTTCGAGCAATAACGAAATAACTAATAAGAGCATTCAGATCATGTTTGTTTTTTTTTTTTTTATTAAACCATTTTTTTTACTCATAGCTGCATGCATTATTTTTAACATATAAAATCCTATATAACTGAATTCCTACAATGAAAGAGTTGAAATTTATATTTAAGAAAAAATGATATTATGGTACATTATGAATAAAAAAAAGTTGGTATCATAATAAAATTATTTTCTTACTCATCATGTATATCTATTTAATATTTAATATTTTATTAAATAAAATTTTAAAAATGTCCACCTTGGTTTTGGAAAATCAAACTTGATACAGAATTAACAATGCACAATAAACATGAAATAAATTCGACAATTATCAAGTCCCACTTTAAAGAAATCATTCAAAATAAATTTTCCAATTTCTTACAAATTAATACCGATGCGTTCAATTCACCAAATGGAACAAGTTTTACTATCATCAAAGTATAAATTAAATTCCTACGCAAACTAAATATATGACAAGAAGTCGGTCTTTCCAAAGTGATAATTGGATATTCTTTTTTAATCTACATTTTCTTACTTAGTTAATATCCACCACTCATATGCAATAAATGCCAAGAAGAATTAATCATGCAAAAAAGCAATCAAGATTGTTTAGATTTTTAAAATATTCGAAACACACTAACAATACCAGATAAATTAGATGAAGCCCTAAATTAACTCCATAAGTCTTAAATCTTAAATTTTTTTACGAAATTAATAATGTAAATAACCTTTAACCAATTCATTCAATCCATTATTCACTTTAGTATTCATTGACAATAGTGCAAACGTATATTTGATTTTAAAAATAGGAAGTATTTTCTAAAAATTTTATTACTACATAAGTTTTTTATTATATAAGAAATTTTGACTTTTAAAACTTCATAAATCATATGTACGTTGATGATTGATATGTCATAACTTAGTTATATGTTTAAGCTTATTTTACAATAATTAAGCTTATGTACAATAATATTTTTTTAACGCATATTTATTTGGTATTTGGATATTTTTTTAAATTTTAATAACATTTGGATAGATTGTATAAGACAAAAAAAAATTGAATTCATTGAAATTAATAACTAATGAAAGGAAAATAAGTTACTTGAAAATTCTATAAATTATTTTGAATATTTTACACAAAATAAAATCATTTTGAGATCAATTAAATTTTTGTCTAATGAATGAAAACAGTTTTTACAAATTGTAATTTTACTTATCACAAATTTATTGGATTTATACTTTGAACAAGTTTTTCTTAACTATACTTTTGTTTAGAGGTGGTTTGAACATTTACAGGCAGATTAATTACAACCACCCATTTACCACGAAAAAATTGTTCTATTTCCGCTCGACTTACATTAGAACTATTTTAACGTTAAAACGTTAATTATGTAGTTATGTAACTATTGAACACCACGCTACTAACCCACCACCCACCCTAAATGTTTTTACCGAAGCACCGTCCCGGTAAAAGGTGCTTACAAACCACATCTGCTTTTGTCTAAATTTAGTGGAATAGCCAAAGGCCAAATGATGCCACGCTTCCATTCCTTGCTCATATTTTGTACATGTATTCATACTGTACAAAGTATCTTGTAAGGATTATATATTCAAACTATCACTATTAACTTTAATAGATTATATACTATTGTATATTTTAAAAAGTACACAAGTGTTATAATTTTAATATTTTTTTAATTATTTTTAATTTAAGTCCAATGTTTTCTCAGGTTCAACTTTTTATTTACAGATGCTTCAATATCCATTGTGACATTTTTTCCCATTCCTGTCCATCTCGATAACACGTACTGTTATAGTATATTGCTATACAGTAGAAAAAACCTTCAGAATTATTTCGCCAATATTATACGGACATATCACAATTTAATACGTGTAATTTTTTATCCACAAATTCATTGTCCACTGAATAATAATCTGTAGTTTTTATTAAAGAAAATTAATGTTTAGGACTATAATAGTTTATGGGCATTAAATATCAATGAAGTATATTAAATAGTACTATAGACAATTAAGATTTTAAAATGCTCTTTCTCGAAAATGTATTTAATTGGTGTATTAATTCACCTGGGGTTATTAATACTGTATATTTTGAAAAGATAAGATAAAAGTTTTTCATAATTTCTATCCACATACACGTTTGAATATTTTTTTGTAGTTTCAGAATTTTTAGTTTAATATTTTAATTATCTGTTTAAATCCAACGATTCTGAAAAGCACAATTTACTTGTTTAAATGTTTACATTTATACGATAAGAAATAGTAAATATCAGTCAGTGATTTTGTTTACTCTTTAGTCTCGAAGAATTCATTTTGTATGTTGTATGTAACACTCTTGAATGAGGAAAACTTATATTTTTTCGTAAAGAACCGTAAGATGTTATGCATGTCTGTATCGATAATATTATTCTAATGTACGGGAATCGACGAAAAACGACGTAGCAAACAGATCTCCAGGTATAAACACCTTGGTTTGGTGATAATCGGGTTTTAGACAGATCTAACTAAATAAAACAAGCAATTTATTTTTTACACCTTAAAACGATTGTAATCACCGCATTCCAAAAACGAGTTTAGTAAGATGGTCGACTGTATGATATATTAAGTTACTTTTTATTCTATGATTTCGAGTTTCCGATACTGTTGGGAATTTTGCAATTTTTCTCGTGTGCGAAGTATACAATCTTCAACTGAAATTTTTGGTCAGTTGAGTAGGATACCTAGAACCCTAATAAGGGGTTATAATAAAAAAAACGGGTTATCACAGTAACGTTATTTTACTGCAGTTAGTTCGTTTAATTCACACGAAGTATCAAATTTGATCAACGTGCACAAGCATAATAATAAGTAAGAATTGTAAAATAATCGTAATGTTCAAAGCTATACAAGTTACCAAGTCAATGAACAATAATTAATTAATTAATGATTAATAATTTCATTCAAGTTATTTCCTTGGAATCATTAAATTCGATATAAATTCGCCAGATCGTCTCGAAAATTATATTTTTGAAAAAAAAAACATAAACTACGCACGCTGCATTAAAGAATACTTAAAAACAAAAATTAATCTCGTGAAAATTCAAGTTTCACGCTTGAATTTCTAACTCATTGGCCCGTGTAAATATTTAAATTTTAATTCATTTTTACTGCGTGGCCAAACTTCGTACGCGATGGTTACTCAACATAATTAAATGTATGCGTATCGGCCAACGACTTTTAAACAGTAGTCTTCTTTATACACTACACCGAAACAGTATAACATTTTTTTTTTTCAATTTTTTTTCCCTCCGGTATTCATACGTAATGCGTTTACACA
Source organism: Sipha maydis (assembly GCA_034509805.1). Classification (NCBI taxonomy): domain Eukaryota; kingdom Metazoa; phylum Arthropoda; class Insecta; order Hemiptera; family Aphididae; genus Sipha; species Sipha maydis. Next base: position 179,011 of record JASXSY010003056.1, on the reverse strand, counting down.
AAGTATACGAGAATTTTGATAATGGATTTGTTGTAGTCGAAGAATAAAAAACACTTTTTCAATTTTTTGTCCTCTCCATACGCACGTTGTTTAGGTATAGCCGCACGGTGCACTTTTGCATGTCGTGAAAACCGTACACAATATATAAATACTCTAGCTTTACAATGTTTTATCACCATTCGTGGTCCTTTTTATTCACACCGAGATTTATTTTCCGCATTCCATTCCATTAGCTCCATCAATATTATTTTTTTGGGCCACCTGTTACATGTGTCCAACAACTTTACAACCTTTCTCAAAATCTCGATATCCACTCAATTTGCCTTTTTTACATTATCGTCCCTTAGTTTATATATTATCAAGTGTTTTTCCTCGGGTTCAATGCGTGTTCGACTAGTCGTCTACAATACATCACCAAAAATGTATTATACGATATGGATTTGATGAAAACTGATCAAATAAATGCAGCAAAGTTCCTACTCGCGGTGAAAAGTATTCCACGAAAAGGAAATTGTTTTACCGTAATTGCGTTTCGAATTCTCAGATTCGTTTGAAATAATAATATACACGTGTTATTTTGTCACGTGCAATGTAATTTATTATTTGTTATTTATTTTATCATTCTCAATGGAATGTTTCATCAACTGAAATGTACGTAATCATTTATTAAATTTTGCTTCATTTTATACTGCGTTGTACATATTTTGTAAGTATGCCAATTTTATACAGAACATACCATTCTCTTAGAGTTTACAGTTTCTTTTAAATAAAAACTATGGGATCTGTACTACGGTTAAATAACCGTATTATTAATTTAGAACTATACATCATTAAATACATAGTGTATACATTTAAAAGAAATCTAATTTAAAAATTATATTCATCAACATTTTTTTGTTTTGATGTAGGTACAGTGATAAATCAAATAATATCTGTGAAGAATATTTGACATCATATTTTAATTTATAATGTACGCGTGTTGTAATAACGTTGGTAACTGAATTCAATTTATTCGAAAAAGGAAAAATAATTAATAATAGGTTAACAATACATGGACAATACGTAGATAATGCAATATTATGTAAAACAGTCTTACTGGAGAAATACATTTAATTTATGTGATGTTCATTTTTAAATTAACTCAGATTCTTTGTCATGAATTAATCATTAAAATCCATGTCTAATTATTTAATTAACCAACAGCTTATTCCATATTAAACTATGGATTTTTTCATTGTATTGGTTTCAACAATTGGACCGACATTTTACATTTAATTACAACGTAATGCGGCTGGTAGTATTATTAGGAAAAATACATATAATTGTATTCAATTTTTCTATAAAAAGCATTAAGCCCTTGATCGAATTTCGTACAAATACCTATACGTTAATTATTCAACAGTGTTTTATGTTTTAATATGCCTTAACAGTAAAATAAATACGATCCATTTATGCCAATCTAATAAACAAAATATTATAGCTATATAACGTTGTATACGTACATAATTTAAGTATCAAAATTGGTCAAATATAACCACTGGTATTTCAAAGGAAATATTAAACGTACACATAATTACAATATTAGCAATGTTCTTGCTTTATCAGCAAGTAATAGTTCAATTGTAAATTCCATAAATCATAAGATTATTATTTTGAAGTTATGACAATGATATATGGAACTATGTAACAACGCCCTAGAGGACTGGAATCGAGTAATGAATTGAATTCTCACGTTAATTCGATAATTTATTTGTAATACGACGAGTTAATCCGTTGATTGACATAATAGATAATTTATAAAATCATACGTTACTATATTTATATGTAAACTGGCTTTTAAAAAAAATGTTAATGAAATGCAATTGTACGTAATTTGCATGATTGAATTTTTTCCAAATTGAAAAACAAATAAATTAAATTAAATGACGTACAATAATTTCGTAAATGAGTTCTGGTGGTATTCTTCCCGAAATCGTTACGATTAAGGTGGTGCATGTAATCCTACCAACGTTATTTATCGTCGAACGTCGTTATTCAAAACATTGAACCGTTTAGCGTGTTTGCAACGTTCGTTTTTTACAGCTTCATTGTTTTTACCAAACGAACGAATTATTTTCCATCACCTGAGATTGATATTTGCTCTGTGTGTTTGTTGTATACAAATAAGCCTTTGTTCACGAATATTCAGTTTCGCCCCACACATTCGGTGTTAGCGTTTCCGAAATTCACTACATTGAATAATGTACTACGTGATCACATCCGCACATAGTGGTTGAATGTATAATTGTGTACTGTGTACGCCATACGGTAATGCAGTTCGCACTGTTAGAATTATGCGTAATGCATCCGTGTGACAAATTCACAAGTGACACGGCCATGTCTAGAACACCCATGGAGACGCTCGATTTAACGCAATAATTGAACGTAAATATGATAATTAATAGTATGCGGATGCAATGGTTGAGAATAGCTGCAATGCGGTCAGCACAAATTAACGATTCTTATGCAGCGTGTACATTTTGACGGTCACCTTGGTGCGTTGACTTTGCCGGTTTCAAATATCGAACTGTATAGGCGCACGTGTTGAATTTAATTAAATCAGGCGATTAATCTTTAATCGTCGACCCAGATCGTCTACGACAGATGATCTCAACGAACGTAGGGTTTCCGAATGTTTTAGACATTCTGCGTGATTAACATTGCATGGTTCTAGATCGATTTCGATCCCAATATAAATAGTTGATAATAATTGTTTTAAGTGCTTTGATTACCATTTTATAGTTATATTATATATAGTATATATATTATATATTATATATATATATATATATATATATATATATATATATATATATAATATATATTTAAAGAACTCGAAAACGAAATAAAAGTGCAATTTTATTTATTTTCTACCGACTACTAAGTTTTGGTTATGGTTTTTTACAATACCAGCACTAAAAGATGAAAGATACAATAGCGAAGATGCCCGATTGCAGTCCGAATACAGGTAGTCGTACCTTTATCTCAAGCATAAGTATTCCGATTGCGCTCAATTACACATTGGTTCACATAATGGCGTTTAGTTAATAAAATAAAGTTCTATAGATATATATTTTAATTGAAATGTATCCTAAATAGTATGTATACTTAAAAACAGTCGAATAGGAAAATAATTGTAATAAATAAAAAAAAGATAAGTAAAATAATTGTAGTGTTGAATTATAGTGTTAGAGGTAGATATATAAAATTCATTATTTTAGCAAAATCAAGATTAGATATTTCCAGGTTTTTAACTTTTTAATTTGCGTTTGTATAGATTTTTTTTTATTATTTTGTTTAGTTTATTGAATATACATTTTTTGATTGTATAATTTTTTCATCTGTTTGGCATTGTTTTAGAATTTCCAAATTGGAAATATACATAAATGTGAAGTGAAGTATAAAATAGCAAATTAGATTTCAAATGGAATCTTCCGCACGCATCTGTTGTGATGATATTCTGAATTCCTATTAATATAATCGAAGAAAAGAAAAATTTTGTCACTAATAATACGTATGTACGTAAAATTATAAATCATGGATATACCACTTTCATTTAAACTACCATTGATTAATGTTGACGATCGCTAATAAATATTTTCAGTTGCCTCTATTTTAATACAATTACGTATTTTTTGACGTTTCAATATCTACTCAAAATCGACTTCATGATTGTGATTTTTAATGTCAAATTTACTTTTGCTTATTATAATTTCATTATTGTAATATTTAACAAAACTTTTACGATTTGTATTTGTAAAACACAATTTTTCTATTTCATTCGCTAATAATTTATGAAAGCAAAATTTATCATTGAACGTTACTAACATTTTTGTATTTTTTCACTTATAATTTATACTTTATAAAATTAAGAATCAAACAATACTAACTTAATACGTAATAGGTAACAAAATAATACACAACTGTGTTCTACTAGCAACCTTGCAATCTTACAGTTCATCTGCTTTTTTATTTATCTTCAATGGACCGGAAATTACCACGTCGAATATTTGTGAACATATGAATCCTGATTATGATAGTTAAATTTATATCAAAATACGTGTCGGGCTCAATCTAGATATTTTATTAGTTTTGATAATAAAAAAGATACTTTGGGCCACACTAGGACGTACCTTCTAATTGTGAATAGGTATACCGAATGACACACGTCCCTAATGTATTTCGTTTAGTGAATTGAATTATTTATTTTCACATTAATGCGTAGAATCGATAAATTAAAATATATAATATTTATGATGCACGTGTCGGTGTTTACACGTTGTACGTAAGCGCACCGATATATAAAATCAACGTTCAACGGATTAAAACTTATATTTAAGTAAAAGTGTTCTTGAGGTAACAACACTTTTAGATTTATGCTTCTCACCGAATTCCGTTTTTATACTTAAATAAATCGCGACCACTTGATAAATAGAACACGTGGATCGATATAAGTTAATGGAATTAATATACATTTACCGCAGAATACGGATTCTCTGATTTCACTCTTTGCTTACATATGCAACCCAAATCTCGGAAGAAACCATGTTTGTACATTTAAATACGAGTATTATATTATACTATGTCGATATCTATAGGTTTTTTGTTGGAATAAATTACGTTAAATAGTAGTTGGATCAGCTGTGGCTGTAGGTTTAATAAAATTATAAATTCCTAACGTAATTTGCTCAATGGGATTTTACGCTTCTTCGTTTCAGGTCAAATTATATTTTTTATTTATACTACCAGCGACACCCTGAAGCATAGAAACTAAATGGGACATTTTAAATCGTAAGATTTATGTGTAATTCAAATTAAATCTTAACTTATTTCCAATGAATACCGTAATATAGCGAAAACCTCATCTTTTAAAAGAATGACAATTCGAATAACCTTCTTCCGATTGTTCCGAGTAGATAAAATAAGATCAAAAAACATACGGTTACATTTGTATTCAAGTATTGAGCGGTGTGTATTATTTAAATAATTGTATTTTTAATTTATCATAAATATCTTCAATATAATTTTTATTAATCTAATTAATAATTATATCGCCTATATTGCCGCAACTTTATAAGCTATATATAATGTATATATTATTTTAAGCTTTTAATGATATCAATCACCCATTTATTATCAATTAAGCTATAGCTACATTTGGATACTATAAATATATGTATTACAGATATTATACGGTTACCAACTCATAAAATAATAAAAATTATGAATTTGAAATTGTCAAGAACAAAATAACAGTATGCTATTACGACTGTAAGAATTCGATTCGTAATAATTTATCTTTTAGTAGCTAAATTAAAAAAGTTTACAATCGCAAGTCAAAAGTTTTTGGGTAAAAATATTTCTCTAATGTACAAAATGTTGTTAGTAAATTCTTTAATTGTTAGCAAAGTGTTTGCGAGATCAAAATAGTAAAACTGAACTAGGAATAATAGTGTCGTCTATCCAATTGCATTAAAACATTTTGTACAATGTTCAATTATTTGTTAATTTGAGCCTTGTAAGGTCTCCGGTGAAAACTCGTAAGTATTGTATTTTAAATCATTCTTTTACTGTCAAGTATTTTCACGCTACATGAACAATTCGAAACAAACATTCTCATTAAATTACGTTTTCAATTACATGTGTACGAAAGAAAAACATAGCAATAACTTTTGTTATATCATATTTTCAACAACGCAAAATATGAGATTCGTGTCTTTCGCCATTGCATAAATATTGTTCAATAGAATATTTGTTTTCAATTTACATTTCAATATTCATAGGTGTGTTTACTTCTAGTGTTTATACATTCATTGATGGTGGTGTGACATGTGAATATTATACTAAAAATATGAGCCGTTATTTAATCTAGTAATACGAGTATCTATAACAATGATAAATAATAGTTTAGTCAATATTTTAATAAAATCGTGAAAAAAATAAGTACCAATTTTATTCGAATAGATTAAAAGCAATCTTGTTGATGTTGGATAAGATTAATATTTTAGTCGATTTAGACTAGAAATCTAACAAAATTGTTAAGATTTATAATTTATAATTTATAAACAAAGGTGAAACTACAGTCTGAGCTAACTAGCTAAGTGTAATGCCCTAGTTAAAATCTACATAATAACAGTTTACCATTAATTAAGTGTAAAATGTTACAAAAATGTTGCATGACGCCAACGTTTTTTTTGATGCAAATCATTAACTCAGTTGTTTACTGTTGGACATGGAGAACAAAATTAATTGCATTCAAAGGTTGCTATTTGTATTCCGGATTCTATTTTCGAAAATGGTGTGGGATAATGTTAACGACAATAAAAAGGTTGTTGGATCTTACTACGAATAAGTTGACCAGCATTCATTCGTTGTCTAGGGCGTAATTCAGCCTGGATATGCCTTACAATAGTGTTGAGACGAGATATTGACGTAGTGATGTCTGATGGTCCTATGGCGACCGTAGGGTCTTTTATTAGTACATTTATTGGTACATTTTATTAGTATTTCGTTTGGTGATAACACATTTTAATGGAGGCATGCTTTGTGACGTACCGTTTCAAAAGTCAGTGCCGTATTTCGTTCCTGACCAAAAAGCTGAAAGAGGGGTATTAATGCCGATAAGACGGCGATTTATGAGAAACTTTCAAAATTAATTATACTGTTAATATTAATAATAGATAAAAAAAAACCTATTAAAAATGTGAAGAAGGTTACTACTGAAATATTTTCTATTATTGATAATTATTTTATCATAAACTGCTATGTCTTTAGAATACAATTTAACCTGATTGACATTTCTTAATTGGAACTAACTCATATATTAAAATGTAGTATGTATGAATAATAAATTATATGCTACACATCTTACACGAATAATTAAAGTAAAAATAATTTTTATAAAAGATACAACTTGTTTTTAATGTATGTTGTTGTAATGTACCTATTAATCCAATAAATTGAAGTATTTAGAAAAGAAAGGAAAATAGAGTTTTAGAAATTTGATTTCTTGAAATCCCTTTTTAGATATACGTAATAAGTTCAGGAAAAAAAACCCCTTGCATATAAATAAATCTGGAAAAAAATGTACTTGCTAAATTTATTTAAATACAAATAAACATATAAAAGCGTACCAACCCGATGACTAAGAAAAATATAAGAATATATTGTCAAACAAATTAATAAAACATTGGTACCATGGTTTATAATAAACAAATACATGAAAATGTTTTTGCATCTGTAAAAGCATAGTAAAATAAAATTAAATAACATAAGTATAGATGTAACCGGTGTTTTACAGTACGAAAATATCAAACATTTATTGTATATTCGAAGTTGATGTACAAATAACAAAATATACTTAATATATTTAAAATACAAAAAACGTTATAGAATTTTAATATTTGAATATTATATTTTACTTTGACATTAAAGATTCTGATGTACTGTTTTTACCATGATGCGTGTTTTTATTTATTTTTTGTGTGTCCGTTTGCACGACTTGGACCAGAAAGCTCCGATCGTCATAAGCAGGGCTCGGGACTAATACCATTTGCTTATTTTTATTGTTTGACATAAAATATAGCAGAGAGTTATGGATGTGTAAGTCAATATTATAACACGTTCATATATGAAATTTGAAAGTGCTTTTTTTTTTTGTTGCTTTTTTCGATGATTTTTAAAAAAAATGCTTATTTCCTGTTTTTCTGATTATTTTTGCTTTTTTTGCATATCTCTGCTTAATTATAAACGATGACGTAGGCCAATGACAACCCCCAGATTTTTTTAACTACTTATGAATACTGTTAACATTTTATTTTCACAAAATACCGAGGAAAGTCCATAAATAATAAGGCAAAATGTATTGAAAGTCAAAGTTAAACTTTTTTTATAATATAAAGATTTAAATATTTATTTTTTTGATTTTTTAATTATAAAATTATAATAAGGACTACATTTTTGTTTTAATTTTCTTGTAATCTTTTATTTTATATTCAACAAAGTTTCAAAATATGCCTAGTACTTTATCGTGTTCATGTAAAAAAAAAATTAAGACATTTTTGCTTATTTTTGCTATTTTAGATCATTTTTTTTTTTTTTTTTTTAATTAAATATTTTTTTCTAAATTTAAGTTTTTTAAATGCTTATTTGAGTTCTTATAATCATGTTTCTCAGTGTTTTTTTAAGCGCTTATTTTAATGATTTTAAATGCTATAATTCCCGTTCCCTGGTCATAAGAAAGGTTTTTGATAGAAATCATTATCAATTTGGTTTGATGAAATCGAAATTTTTAGAAATTTCTCAATTGTTTTCAAAATAATTGTGAAAAACTAGCGAGCAATTATAAGAAAAACTGAAACATTTACGGGGTAGCGGTTTTTAATAAAATCGAACTTTTTCGCCACAACTCAAAAATTATTAGTCGTAGAAAATTAAAAGTTTTACTGAATGCTAATATTGTACATTTATAAATATAATATAGACAATATACGCTGTACATTTAGTGGAAATATTATTTTGTGTTAAATGTTGTGTGACGAATGTAACTATAGGTATAAGGTTGTAGCGAAAAAAAATAAAATAAACTAATAAATAATAATAATAATAAAAGTTTTCGTTTTGATGAATGTTTGGTTTTTTTCGTCAGTTAATTTTTCTTTCAACTTTCGTTAAAGTTTTGTGTAAAGTTTCGAACGGAAATTAACTAACGAACTGGATGCGACAACGGAAATAAGATGTATGCTACCTAAATATCATTCAAACTTCAATTGTCCATGTTTTCAAGGAACGACATTTATTTATGGTTTAAAACGTTTTTATAATTGTGTAGGAAATTTCAGTACTGTAAATTATTCGTAAGATTTTATTATCACTAAGATTTACGCTCCTAACCTTAATTACTTATGTTGAAGTATTCAACCAACATTGCAGTTAAAGCTATGAATTTGTTTCGGTTTTTTTAAGTTATGGATTGTGATGTAAAATGACCGTAATTATCTTTTGAGAGAATATTCTCTTAGATAAAGAATATTGGGCGACTTTCTTTTTCTCTAAAAATTGATTGATTGAATTTAACCACAGTCCAAATAATAAACATTATACATTATTTAAATTATAATAAATTTATTTGATCTGTAAACTGATTAATAACATAAAATAAAAATAGTTTATTTATAATATCTGAAAATATTTATGTTTAAAAAATTTGGACAATGAAAAATAAAAATAGGTTTATGTACTATTTTCTCTCTAAATTAACAAAATTAATTAAGATTATTTTAAACCAATTAAATCATAATTAATAATTTATTTTTTTATTCATAGAAAAATAACCATTTTACAAATGTAAGTTCAAAATGATGGTACTGTTTGAAATTATGTTTTCATCTAGTTTTATCTGTTTTTTATCTAGATCAATTTAGTTATCTTTTATCTATTATCCAGATACATTTTTAAATAGTTATATATTATCTTACCTAGATGAAATTATAATTAGAGATGTTAAAATACCGTATTTTATTTTTTGTATAATACCATATTATACCGGTATTATACCAGTATTATAGCGTATAGAACCTTGCATACCTCAAATTATTGGAAATTTAACAGAGGTTATAAACCTATTATTAATTATGAAATACGTATTATTTTAAAAAAAGAATAATTTAAAAATGACTAGAAAACATTTAAAAAACACATAATACATGAATTAATTTAATAATTTAAATTTAATTCGATATATATATATATAACATATTTTCCCATTGAGTAAGGAAAGCACTCATTCTAATAATATCCTTAGTGGCGTAGTATTATCCTTATTTAAATTTAATTCGATAAGGATAATACTACGCCACTAAGGATATTTTTAGAATGAGTGCTTTCCTTACTCAATGGGAAAATATGTTACGATAATAATTAATAAATGATAATAATAAATAATAATTTTATATCTTATTATCTTTAATCGTGGTAATAACTTAATTAACTTAACTTAAAGCCTTAATTTTTTTTTTATACCGTCTGTATAAAATAATTTTATACCATGTGTGTAATACCTTGTATAATACAGTTTTATACCACTGTATAATACAAACTCACATCTCTGATTATAATGCATTATCCGTTATTTTATTTATATAATATTTTGGTTATCTATGTACAACACTGATGATAGTTGAGAAACACCAAACAACGTTTTCAACAGTAAATCAAGCCTAAAAATAACGTTTACACGAAAAATTGGCCAAACATTGTGCTGATATATTTAATTTTACATTTTGAATTGGTTGAACAATTTTTATTTTAACTTTTTTGAATTTTTTAAGAAGAAAATAGATTTATCATAAAATCAATATAGAAGTACGAAAAATTGATAACTCCATAATAATGAACATATCGGATTATTTCTTAAACGTTTTTGGACATACCTTTTTTAAGTCTATTATCATAAAGCATTATTTGTATGTAGAAAAACATGTAACTCCAATTTCATCAAACAAATAATTAAAAAAAAATTTTATTATTAAAAATTGATTACAAAATAATTAGACTTTTATTTTATAGTCTCTAATTATTTTGTAATTTTTTTTTATAGTCTATTAATTATTTAAAAAACAAAATAAAACAATCAGTTAACCTTTTAGTTATTCATTACCAAAAACAATTAAAATAAATGAAATCTTAAATAATAAAATAATAATTAGTATAAACTATACTGTAAAGTATGAAAGAAAAAATAAATAAATTTATAGTACCATAATTATATTGGTTCCTATCACAATATATCACATAATTTTTACAGCAGTTTCTAATTTTCATGATCTTCATATACATTATTAACTGTATCTGATGTAGAAAAATCTAACAAAAATTGTTGTCTTCCCTTAGGCATTAGCGGGACTATTGTTTTTATAATACTTTGTTTTTCTCTCTGTTGAATGGCCATTAATTCATTTTTTTTTTTGCTGTGATTTTTTCAAAATTTTTTTTTAAATATAAAGATTTTAAGAAATCAAGCATTCTATATGGAGTATATTCATCATATGTACATGAATATAATAAGTATTTTAGTCCTCATTCTGCTCTTATGCTTACAGTGTTATTTAACATAGGGCGATTAATTTTAATTTGTTTAGTTTATATGTAGAACAATTTGACTTCCAATCAAAAAAACCTTTGCGATCTAATACTTTAACATCCACATGACCTTTATTTGAATTCTTTATTGATTTTTCATAATTATAAGTAATTTACAAAATAATATATCAAATATGAAATAAACATTGTTTTTAATTTATAAAATGTGACATAAGTTTATGTCACGTACATACCCTTTTTTTCTAATTTACGGACATAAGCTAAAACACTGTGGCGACAATCAATAACGCGCGACGCTATCGAATTATCTATATATTTCGAGAATATTCGAGACTAAATATATTAATCACATATCATATCGAGAATGTTCCGGAATAATCAAGAAAGCTATCGCCTAATTATATACGGGAGAGATAGCCGACAACAACAACAGTCGTTCAGTATCCGACGCCGCGGTCACACACATACGTTATCGCCGTACTCGCCGCGTTATCGCTAATTGTATTATAACCGCCGCCGAAACGATCATTTAATATTTAATGTATTATTATTATTTCTTTTTGTATCAACATTGATTTCGTTACTATTTCTAATACACGTATTATAAATTTTTACTTTTAGTTTTTCCTTCTTTGCGAGTGTTGTAATTGTATAAATAGTAATTAATAAATTATTATTCAAAATAATTGTGTGTACCATTTACGAACTACCCACAACACCATAAGCTAAAACTCCATTCTTTTTCTTGTGATATACCGAGATTTTGCATAGTATTTGGATTTACCGTGTTTTCGCTTAGAAATCATCAAATATACTGGACTTACCACGTATTTTATTATTTTAAATTTCATTTTAAGATGGTTTTTTATAGGAAATACGATATTTTTACATCAAAAATCGATGTACAACCACTAATTTTACTTATAGAAACAAAAATATAATTTTTACGAAGTATTGAGTTATCCTATTTTTGCTTGGTATTGTAACGTGACTATTCGGTAGTATTCGTTAAGAGTAGCGAATGTCCACCGATAAAGTTATCTAGTGGAATCCCTACGATATAGTTGGCTAGACTGTTTCTGCACTACATACATAAGTTCCCTGATTAATATTTATAGCCCTGTTGCGGGACTCTAAGGGCTCGTAAATTTCGTAAAATATATAGTTATCAAATGAGCAACAAATTATGTTTATTATTTAAACATAAAATATAGTAAACAAAATGTATACACTTGATTATTGGATAACAGTGTTGAAAAATGGTGGTCCGAATGACAGGCGGAGATGACACGCACGACGTACGTACTTGATATTGTTACAAATATAAGTTACTCACGCTAAGCTGGTAATACTCGTATGTAAACTGGTGTTATATTTGTTATCGTTGATCGTTGACGTCATGAGCTGTATCTCTCCCCATCATACAATAATATATTAGGATATGAACCTATTTAGCAAAAACCGGAGAAGTTTTAGGTTTGTGTAAAGCAGCCGTAACACTATTTCGTCAAGGGTGAAAATAATTGTACCTTACATACTCATAAATTCAAGTAACGGAAACAGAATATATTGTTAAGGAGCCAGAGATCCACAGTATTGTTCAATAAACTGAAATTCCATTGTAACATAGTTATTGAAACATATTGTGTTGGAATATTATTATACGTTATATGTTAGTTACAATGATGATAAAGAAAAATGGCCACAACATTTGTCGATGGCTAATTGACTGTTATAGGTTATTCATAAAAAACAAAAAAAAAAACAGTTCTTCTGTAATATTATAAATTATGTTTAATTTTGATATTGTAGTTACCTACTCATAACTTAGTAGTATAATACGAGTAAAATATCGTAATATATCGTCTAGAAGTCTATTATAATTTTCTTCAAAACAACAATTCATATTTCATATATATTTGTATAATAAAATTTCCTAAAATAGGATAGTAAAGTTGTTACGTTATTATTTTATAAATGTTTAAAACCATTTCAGTACTTCGTTAGCCGATCACCGTCGGAATGGAAATCATAATAATAATAATAATCAATTGGTCAAAGGGACCGTGATGAGAACTCCGTGGACAATGGGGAGGATATAGTCTCAGGTAAAGGAAGAAAAAAATAAAAATTATAACACAAGGCACTTACCGGTGCAGGAACTTCCTTTCACCTTTATGGACAATGGAGACGGTAACCTTCTCACCAAGTCCACACAATACGTGGACTCTACGATGCTGTCCGAGGACACTGACCTTGGGAACCATTCCAAAATGTCGTTCACGTTTATTTTTTCTTCGTTGTCTTCTTCCTCTTCTCCTTCTTCGTCTTCCCTGGGAACATCATTTCGATCATTGCTTTAAATAATAATTACATTTTTCAACTGGTTCAGTGAACAAGTCATGTAACAGATCGGTCTGTTCCCCTCGCACTTAACCAAATATCAATTATAAAGTCTTTTATGTGATATGTGTGCGTATTTGTTTATTTAATGCACACTATTTACACGCAATCATATATCATGATAGGTACGACCAGTATTTTTCATTTATACGTAACAGACACTGCAGAGATTTAACGACTTATTTTTTACTATAAAATGTATTATTCTACATGGATGTTAATTTTGTTTCCTATACATATTTAGTGGTTCGTGTTTCCCGCGAAATAACTCTTTCGACAAGTGTTTGCTGAACGTTGAATGATAAACGAGAAAAGTTAAAAATGATATCGTTTTTCGTACTGCATAATTAATTGTGCTTCCAGCACCGTTTATTATTGATGGACTCAACATATTTCATCTAAGTAATCAAAATGCTGGAATTGTAAACTTGACGCAATTATTTGATAACTACGTACTTATAAATATATATATATATATATATATATATATTATTATTATTATTATTATTTATTGAGTGAAACATGGTTCTACGATTCTAAAATCGTACCGTTGTTCTTAAAAGTAATTGAACTTTCACTTTAACGTGTATGTGTTGGTTTCAGATTCATTTAATGAAAGACTTTTTCAAGATGAGAATATATATTTACATTCTACTTACTAATTACTCCAATAACGTAATTTACGTATTTAAATTATAACACAGTTCAATCAAAATTAACAAAACAGGAATAAAATATTTATTTCTGTCATACACTTATAAATTTCAAACATTCATCAATAATAACCGATAAATACTTAAAGAGGAAAAAAGATGAATACGGTAGGGAATTTGCATCGTCCCGCGTAAATACGTCACTAGATTCGTCACTCAGAAATTGTATACATATTCACCAACACCAATAATAGTTCAAATAATTCATTGAAACAACATTTCGAATCAATCGGCTTTAGATTATACGCTGTAATCGATTCGTAATACATGAGTATAATATAATACATGGGTATGATTGCATTTGCAAAGTGCTTATGCGAATTGAGTGCTGTGCGCAGTGGTACGGTTGACTACAACATCGAAACAACACAATAGCAATAAATTCATCGACGAATCAGATAATGGATCAACAAACGTGGTTGTCGCCGTCACCGTTGGTGAGGCGTGAAAAAATCTAGGTTTGGTAAGGTAAAGTCTACTCTGACAAAACTTTCTATAGAACGGATTTCTTTTAATGAAACCACGATATTTCATTAAAAAATTAAAAAAAATTTATATTTAATTAATTGATTTTATATTACTATTCTAAAATTATATAATATTTATTTGTATTTAGGAGTTTTTAAAAGTATGGCAAAAGTTTCAGAAATAGCAAGGAACTACTTTTTTCACTATTCGTCATGGATTGTAATGCATCATTGTAATAACTCTTGTCTGGGAGATATTTTACTATTTTATATCATAGCAATAACTACTTCGATGGATAAAACAATTTTAAGGTGAAAAAAGTGCACATACGAAGTATATTCTAAATTAAATATATTTTTATTTATTTTATTTATTTATTCTGTTTTAATTTACATAAAAAACCTCAATCGATTTTAATTTAAATCAACATATAATACAAAATAAAACATTTTCTAGGTTACCAAAAAAGTGAAAAAAAAAATTATATATTCAACCCAGACCCCATAACATTTTCAAAAAAAAAAATTCATGATCTGCACGGTCCGTAATTTTAGGGACCGGGTCGGACTGAAATGTTAACAAAAGACCGAAGTTAGACCAAATTGATTGCTAAATTTATTTTTAGACCAGACTGGACTGAAAATTTAAAATAATTGTGGACCGAGACCGAATCGCTAGTTCGAACTATGTAACATATTTCAGACTGTGATAGTTGATGAACCGGACCTATAAAAAATTTTTTCTTCTTCTTGACTCAACCGAAAAAATAATATAAAACTATATCAAACTATTAATATGTAATACGAGGAAAAGTACATACTACATTGAGCCTACCATGTCGCCCGCACCATAATGAGAATTATTGCTACTGTTCTTGAAAATATTTTCGATAGTAATTATTAATATGTACCATGAATAGCTCTGACATATACTAGTACATTAAACAACGGCCACATAGGTAAAATATTGATTCCCCTGATAATATACGTGTTATTCATTATATAATTAATGTCTTAAAAATTGTTAATAAAAACAATGAATTTTAAACGATCCGGACCGTACCGATCTGAATATATTTTAGAACCCGAACCGAACTGAAATGATCATAGTATAAATCAGGTCCGGATCGAAATCTTTCATACGAATATAGAATCGGACGAACCAATCCTTCAACTATTTTTATACGATAAGATCGAACCGGACTGTTATAGACCGGATCATGCAGAGCATTAATATTTATATATAAAAATATAACACTATATCGTTTATTATTTATAACCGTAGAGAGTATTATTATTTTACGTTATTATTATACGGATTATACTTATATACATACATACATACATGTATTATTTGCATAAATTTCGAAAATCAAAAACGTGTTACGAGTAAAAAAAAATTGTACTTCTATTTAGCAATTTTTTTTTTCTGAGAGATCCGTTAATTTTATTAATCAGAGGTTCGACTGTACTTGATATTACTGTCGGTGTAATTGTTATGTAACATTAAATGCCGTTGGTCCTCTAGAAGCGTTTCTAGTGCCACGGCGACACGCATTGTAATAATGATTTACACGTGTACCAGTTTGAATATGGAATTCGGCGTTTTTGGTTTTAATTAATTCTGAGAATGCAGGACCGAACGCGCACGATCGCGCATGGCGACCGAAGGAGTATCCCTTATCTCGGGCTCAGCGCTTACCCGCTATTAGAAGTTATTTTGAACATCAAAACATTTTATCGTATAGTGGTTTGACGTTAATCCCCGTGGCCGCGTTCGGCATGAATCGTTATGAATTCGAACCGGACCCATTACAATTGAACATACAAACAACAAAAAGTCATCACAATGTGTGCGAACGCACACGGATAGTGCGTACAGAGCGTTGACGACGAACGTATTAAGTCCGGTGGACCAGTCGTGACAGAAATTATAACGGTCCTCGTGACGAGAGTCGAAAATCTAATCAACGAGCGTCGTCCAAATGATACTGCAGCTGCTCAGTGGATGCAAAGTGGTCAACTGTGTCGATATTTCGTGAACAAAATAGGAGTGGTGAGTTTAGGGGGAAATGTCGGGAGAATACGATTTATGGGACGTACATCACATCAGCCCCGCCCAGTTAGAAATTTACTAAAAAAAGTATGCAAATAATTAGTACTTAATTAGTATGAATTTGTATGACCCTTCGCAAAATTTGAATGACATTGGTTTATGAAATATTTCATTTTTTATGAGGGCGGGGTTGGTGTGATATCATTTCAGCCCCGCCCACAAGGATTTTGTTGAATTTGGATATCCAACTATGCCAATATTTAGTATCCAATTAGAATGAATTTATACAATCATCCCCGAAGTCAAACTTTTAATCCCCTTTCCGAAAATTCGGTTTTCGTGAACATGGCGTCACCCCGGCCCCGCCCGCACATCAATTTTTTAAATATCTGCAAATATTCTTTATTTTGGAAGTACTGAATGGAACGAATATTTGTGGGTTTGGCTAAGCCTCAGATTTTTATATCATAAGACCAAACGGGTTTAGTTATGGTGTTGTACAGAAGCTTTTTAAATTTGTCTTATGTTAACCATTTTTATTTGTTTATTTTTTTTTTTTGAGTTGGGGGCCCCAAGAAAGCTGTTTATCCGTATTTTACCCTAATTCAATAAAAAAAATGTATAGAAATACCTAACACATAATTTCTTACATCAACAGTTTGTTATTGTGAAACAATTATTATATCTAATTCTGTCAAATATTTAGGGCTTGAAATGTATAAAAATATGATATGGACAACCAAAATAAATGTTGTAAGAAAAAAAAATAGAAAACAATTTTTTGAGATCTGTGTTATATATAAAATTCAATATAACTGTGACAGATAAATGTAATGACTAATTTAAATTTGACTTATATTTAAACTAATTTCCAAATGAAAATTCAGAAACCATTTTGAACCAAATTCAATCTTAAACATTACTAAAAAATGGTACTTGTGCCAAAGAATTAAAGAGTTGTTCAATCTCAAATATGGGTAAAATTATTATCAGTAACACGTGTGCATTTGATACGATAATGTTGATTTTAATGGTTGCTTATTGTGATAGTAATTAATACAATTCCAAAGCTTATGAATGCGACAATTTGTTACTTAAATGTATTGCAGGATTAGTAAAAAATGGCATATATTCAAGAACTTACTCAAACAGAGCTGATTTAATGGTAATCTAAAAATGTTAAGATAAATTCAATGTAATGTTAACTACTGTAACGCTCTTTATTATAGATAATATATTTAAATCCAGAATTTGAGAAATTGGCATATGATACAACTTTGGCGAAATGTGAAACAACAGCTAATAATATCCTTGAAAAAACATTAAAAGATACGCCATCTGCATTTGATAGTATCAGTTGTAGTGTACAATCGTGTGGAAGAAAAACAAAAATAAAAAAATAACGTACAAATTCATACTAATGGGATACTAAATATTGACAAAAGAATATTTGCAGATATTTAAAAAATTGATGTGTGGGCGGGGCCGGGGTGACGCTATATTCGCGAAAACCGAATTTTCGAAAAAGGGATTAGAAGTTTGACTTTGGGGACGGTCGTACAAATTCATACTAATGAAGTACTAATTATTTGTATACTGTTTTTAGTAAATTTTTAACTGGGCGGGGCTGGTGTGATGTACGTACTTATGGGTGTGGTATAAGCCGAATTTTGCCAACGTGTACATAGTCTGTGACGGTGACATCTTCAATGGAATTATCGAATCTCGTCCTTTGGTCCTCGATGTATTTATTGAAACATGCAGGTCTGTAATTATTTGTATAAATATGTGAGTTTATGTATTATTATTACTACGTAAACTATCAACTCCAGACTTTTATTAAAATCTCATACGTCCTAATACGTCTGTCATTGCAGTGGTATAAGGTTTTGATATTCAATGTGTGAATAATTGCTACTAACTAGTTCTTTTCGATTTTATCAGTAGTTGTTCTGATACGGAGGAAAAACTGACACTACATTTGGATTAAATTCTTAATTCATTTTGCAACTGCAAATGTTTTTAAAATATAGATTAATACCATTCTATTTTATGACTTGAATGTAATCTTTCATAGAAGTTGATCGTTCTTTCTCTGTGAACAAAAATATGTCGACTCATAATTGCGGTGCATTCAAATTTGAGAACATAAGAGAATATCTTATTATACAGTGCAATTATTTTAATGAACTATAAAAAAATAACTAAAAATGATAATATTATATCTTAATTTATTATTATTATATTTTACAGATAAACATAGAGATGATTCAGATGAGTAATTTGTTTATAAATTATTTTTATCATGTCCTATATCCATTTTTATTTTTTATTTCTATAATTATGTTATGTTCTATGGATTTTTACGAAAATAAAATAAAAATTAGCTGCATGTTTCAAGCATATTTTTATGATTTTAACAGCATATTTACATGCAAATTTCGATCATTTTTAGGGCAACAAGTTCCGAACCCTATTTATAACTAATCAGTAATAGTACGGATAAGCACGATGAATCCTCCGATCATAGTTCACCATACTAAGCATGTTTTTGCCATTCAAGGCCCTGCGCACATAGTTCTTGTGCATTGTCCGGAAGCCGCACCCGTCGAAACTATTGTATCATTGCTGCTAGGACAAAATAGCACGAGGCGGATACAAATCCAAAGGTCGGTGACAATAACACTATTGATACCCTACAACAACAACAAAATACATACAACGAGAACGTGACGATGTCCCTTTGCTCATTAAGTTCGCGTTTGTGAACACATACACGCGTTTATAACCGACGACCTTCGACAGTGGATGATCGATGTATCGTCCTGAATAAGATTATAACAGTGAAGACAAATTGTGAAACGAGAATAATAAATCCTATCGAGAGAACGACAACCAGTGGCACAATCAAAATGTATTTTTGTAGGGAGGTCTATAATATAAACTATGTATGGTACTAGATAAGCGATTCCCAAACTCTTTCAGTCACGGATTTTTTTTTCAAGCAGTATTTTCTTGTGCGGCCTCAAGAAATATTTAATATTAAATTTTAAATGCCTGCGATCTGTGTAACTTATTACACATGATATGAATTTATATAGGAGGAAAATAAAATCGAGATAATTTATATTCATTATTTATATACAATATACATGGCCGAGGGCTGTATGACATAAGCGCCAAAGGTACAAAAATGACCTATCATTTCTAGTAAAAATTAAAATTTCTAGTAAAATTTAGATTAGAAATTTGATCCTCAGACATTTTGTCACTGTTGAGATGAAGCAATCAGTGAGTGAAATAATAGTATTTTAATTTTATACATATAGATTTTAATATAATCAATTTAATTTATAAGTTTGACAAGCTTAAATACTTATTTAAATCCCTCGAATATATCAATCAGTAACTTCCTATGCGAGAAAACTTTTTGTAAATCTCAAAAGAGTCCGCCCAAGTCTGTTGGTTAAAGGAATTATCCCAAATACTCAATTTAGATTTCGTTCCAATCATTTTACTAACCATCGCTTTACCGATTCTACAGTATAGACTAGGTAAATTGGGTCCACCATAATTCGTGTAACTTTTATAAGCGATAAATCGAGTCCCAGGGGGGGGAAGGTAGTAGGTAAGTTAGGTCCCAAATATTAACTCACTTACCTAATTATATCTCACAAAATCCTATGTTTTCTTCAAATATTCGGTGTGAATTTTCAGCTACCACCGTGTGTACGATAAATTATTGTGAATCATATCGTTCACGATTAAACTAACTTAACTAAACGCTTTTACAATTGAAATCCTAATTATTTAAACTCTGTTGACGAATTATTAGAAATATAGTCAGAGATGTAAGTTAAATTACGAAGCACAAAACCAAAAAATAATAGTACACTTGATAAAGAACAATATTCAACAGAGCAAATAACAAAATACTTAAGTTATACGATAGCCTGATTTGAGTTTGTTAAATCCGTATCATCCAAGAATAATAAAGTCTTTATCAAGAAAAAATATTATAAAAACTATATATATTTTAATTGAATTAAAATAATAAAAATTAAAATGATTTTTTAATGTATACAATTATAAATAATAATGAAATTTGACTTTTAATAAAGATTATCAGATATAAAATAAGTAACACAATATATTGTATGCCTGTATTTTTATTTTTATTTTTTTGGACTCTATTTACCTTCTACTTTTTTCGGGGACTCAACTTACCTTTTACTTCTTTTTTAAGACACTATTTATTGAAAAGAGGTCATTTGGGATCCAATTATACTATAATATAATTATATTATAATATTATAATGACACTTCCACAATTTCGGTATTGAAGTAGAGGTTTCGCAAGGAAGCAACTTATTTCCGGATTTATGTACTATATTTACTTCTGATAAAACTGTCGGTATAAATATAATACTAGAAATTTAAGTTAATGACATAACTAACATATGCAATAACAAGAACCTCCTTACTATATTTATATACACAAAAAAACACACTTGTCTTATAAGACTTGATAAAACAGAAAAACAAAAAATGGAAAACAAATATAAACGAAAAAAAATCTATTCATGTTACATTATTTTGAATAAAATCCACTTTTTCAATATTATAATTAATAAAAAAATCCTTATCTTCATCTAGCCAAATTAAATACATAGGCTCAATATTAAATAAATTCCTCAATTAGGAATTTTGTTTAAAATTAAAAATACAAGAAGCAATTACGAAATTTAATAAACTTCGCCCATTTCTTTTATCCAAACATAACGAGAAAAAAAGATTAATTTATAAATTAATAATAAGATCAATTCCTCTTATGAAACTCGAGTTTAGGGACCAGTTAAAATTTCAACATCCACCTAATACAATCACATTAGAACATTAATGTTTGAATAATTATAGGTGCATCGTGGTACGTTTGTAATGTTTCCCTTTACAAAGAACTCAACATAAAAACCGTTTAACAACTTGCCTCAATAAAATAAAAACAATTTCATTATCAATTCGAGTCTTACATAAGCTCTTTATAAAAAATATGGTTTCCTTCACCTAATATTTAACATAAAACTATGCCTAAAAAGAAAGTGGTCCTGTTTCAATGGAATTTTTCATTCATCTTTGAAATTAAATAAATAATAAATTATATGAAGATATTACCAACGGGCCTCGTCTTCAATTAAGTTACCATGTAAACTATATTAATTTCATCATATTTATTTATTGTTAGAAGGTACAAATTATAAATTTATCTTTCAATAAAAATAAAAAAATATTTGTAGTTCATTTACAAACTTTATTTTCAAGGAAACGGAAATTGGGCATTGAAAAATATGTTTTTAATTTTTATCCAATGATGCTGTTAGACGGTAGAAATTGGAAGTCAGACTAAACTATTCCGAATTGTCATAACTTATGAGTCAACAACATGTAGTTAATTATTTTGAAAAACGAATTATGTATGTTATCTTTTTGTATACATCGTAAATGATATTTACCTACTGTTTTCATTTGTGATTTTCATTATTTATTAGTAATTTACGTACTGTTTTTAATTGTTATCTTTGCATTCTACGGCTTAATACAATTTAACAAGTACCATCAATAAATATCCTTCTATTTTTCTTTTTAATGAACTCATTTTCATTGAATTCATTATTGAAAACATTTAAATAGATAACCTCAATAACACTCGCTTAACTGACGCGAATAAAACATAACCCGTTTAGAGTTCCTGATTATAACAATAATACATGGGGAAAAGAAATTCGATTGTTCTCTTTTTCACTAAGTTCGATTCATTTTTAATAAGTTAAAAATACCTCTAGCTTCCATCTGTACATTTATTTTCATAAAAATATAAAAACGTCAGTAGTGTGTTCTCATAATTTCCCGGAACGAATTTTGCTTCATTGATGTGAATATAGAACTCAAATCAACACAAACAAACATGAACAGTGAAAAAAAGTGCAAGGAAATATTACATCATTTTTCATCATATTCATACGTATTCAAAATTATTCATTTTTTTTATTCTGCTTTTAAATAACTAAGCGTATTTAATATTTAGAACAAAATTTGGAAACGATCAAAATATATAAGTATATATATATATATATATATATATATATATATATATATATAATAGTATTTGTAAAACTGTTCAAATTGCTATCTCTTCTTTATATCCGATTCACCTATACATCATTGAATATGTTAACATATTTAGGTAACCAATTATTTACGATCATTACAAAATATGAGAAATGTATTTTTACAATCTTTCAATCAAAAATGTAATACACTGACTTATTTTATGTTTATTAAGACTAAGATATTTTTTTTACTATAGTTATTGTACATATCGTATCAAGTTCTCTTGCTTACAGCAAGATATAAAATAGAAATTTAATAACAATTATTGAAATGAAAATGGAAAAAAAAACTATTACCTCTACATTTATATTTTTATTTTAAACGTACACTTTATATGTGAATACTTTCTATGTCGCTCTTACTTTGACGCTACATTTTAAGTGTAAAATTATGACGAAATTCATACAAATCCAGTGATTTTTTTGAACATTAAGTGGAAAAATATGCTTGTCTCTAATAAGAGTGAAATACTCATGATATATTGTAATTTTTAGACAAATAGAATAATAATTAATAAATAAAAACAGAATTTGAACTGAACTGGATTTAAAAATTTTCGAATTACTAAAATGCGTCACGTAGTGACATGCATTGAACAATTTTAAAAGGATTTATAAAAGCAGTGATATAATATTCCTTGTAATATAAACAAGCAATCAAGTATTTTAATGATTTCATAAAAAAATGTCTCTTAGCAGATTGATGATAATACTAAAAGACTGAAGAATATTGCTCTATCAGAATAATTATCAAGTCCATGTAGTTAATATGGATAATTCAACTGATTTGTGCAGTAAATAAATTTAATTTTAATGCAGTGAATATGAATAAATAATAGATTTATTTGAATGTGTTGATTTATTTAATTAGGAATAAAAATATGACTCTACGACATATATCAATGTATTTTCTTATGTAGTGATCGAATTATCTAGTATTTAACATTTCCTTATTATAATATACAATGCTTATTGATTTTTAACTTTTTATAGCTAAAATTATTTGCTATATATTCCGGTTTAATAAAAACTAATGAAATTCAAAGAAGTTAAATGTTGTTAGTCCATCAACTAGAAGATGAAATAATAAAAATCAACTTTCCAGATCAACGCGAATCTAGTAATAAAGAAAACTAAAAATAGGAGTGTTAATATATTAGCCATTTGTTAAAAATGTAGTTATATGTAATTATAAATAAGAACAATTGTAATTTATTTTATCATGATATATTAGAACACGGCTGCAAAAGTTATCCTTATCAAAAGTGTTTTATAATATTTATCCATATTCGGTCAAGAGTTGAATATTTGACTAACTTAACCTATTTTGTTAAACGGATTTGGATGACATGGACTGAAAATATCAGCATATATTCCGTTTCGTCATAGTTATAATCTTTACTTTTAGTCGTTATTTTATTTCGTTCAATAATTAGTTAACAATTATTTCTCAATACGAAATAATATGTGTCTATTTTAAACATGTTAAACGTACATAAATAACATAAATTACATAATAATTTATTTATATTTTAAGATACATTTTTTGTTAGCCTTCAAGAATACAAATTGGAAGGGTTCACGAGGTTATAATTATATTGCATGACTACTGTATTTTTGTAAGTAATAACATTTGAACATGCGGTAACCAAATATATATATATATATATATATAATATTTAGATGATATTTATATTTTATTTCTTTTAATTTTTTTATATTTTATATAAAAAATAAAAATAAAAAATAAATGGAAAAACAGCGAAGACTGTTGATAAAAAATATGGCGGAAGATTAACCCAAATGACACCAATAGAGTAATATAGTTGAAAGTCAGTTCCTGCATCAATTCCTTTTTCTAGCGCCTAGACGAGTTACATGGGATTTGTTTAAGAGTAGAGCTTATACGAAGATAACGTTTTTATAGCTGCTGAATCCTCTGCGTGGTTTTATGACACGAAAAAGGTTGTTAATTTAACTTTAACGTTGGAATGCAAAGGTCGTAGCGTATTAATATGTTAGTGGAGATATACTAAGGAACCACTACGATAAAATGTAGGCAAATAGACTGAAAAGTCTGTACATTTTTGAGTGATTTAGTTTTCTGTTGAACGTCTTAGAATCGTACAGTAACTCAAAAACAAAAAAAAAAAAAATTCTTTCACACAATTACGAATTAAAGTTTATTTTATATGATATTTTTGATATCAATAATTTTTAAGAAATTTCCGACGGATACCGTTGGAAATTATAAACAATTATTTTAACAATATTTATATTTTTTGTGCACAAGGTAATTCATAAGGTAACAATTCAAATTACATTTGTCCGAGTACAAAAAAAAAAAAAAACGATCGTACATTAATTTAGTTAAAACATAATGAGGAAAATATTAAGTTTCAAGTTTCTTTTTATGACATAATTAATTCTAGTCTTTGCTTAATATTCGAGATTTCGAACTTTTGCTTTTTAATACAAAATTATCGGTTTTCACGCATCGTCTAGAGTTTTGGTTTTCATTGTGAACAGGGATAAGTACTTGTTGCTAACGCGACGATCAGGGCCGAGCAGCGTTTTTATTCAACTCCCGATTTTTAGCAGTGTTGTAGTTTAAAAGGTTAACAGTTAAAAAAAAAATGTATTTTATTAACATATTTGATGAGGGGAAAAAAACGGAGATTTGAAAAAATGTCTCAGTGTAAACCAATGATTTTGTTTAGCTCATCTCAGTTAGGATTTGGTCCCGTGGAAATTACGTTTTAAGTAGCTCTTCTGAGATTGGTGTATTTTTTTCTTTTCGTTTTATTATTTTTTCATTTGAAAACGATTAATCAGTGTGTTTAAAATACCACTACGAGTCGCACTACTTTTATTTTTTGCTGCTCAATGTTAAGCTAGATATATTTATAGAGTGGATTTCCTCACGGATTTCCTCGTAAAACCAAAGGAATTTTAAAATATCTATCTGTCGAAAAATATTTAATTTCCGATCAAAGCTTTACGAGCATGAAACTTTTAGAGCTTGTCTACTACTATTCTGTCTACGAAAATAAATTATATATATGTTTAAACTTTAAAACAAATGTTCATTGTAAAATCAATAGTTTCGCGTAAAACTTAAAATACTGTAATTCTATTTGATGTGGGTTGGTATGTGATAGCACATACGGAACATAAATACGTTTATATGTGTCTAGAAATAATATTTACTTCATTAAAATTTGAAACTAAAAATGTTTTTTATTAAATTATATAATTTAATGAGACGTTAATTGAAATATTTGTTTACAACTTATAATTTTGTCATGTTTATAGATTATACTGATGACTTGTCGGTTATTGTATTGGCTACATAAAAAATTATATGAAAACACTTTTATTCAATTTTCAAGACTTGAATAAAAAATTAAAAATTTTATAAATTTTAAAGTACAAAATGTAGGAGGTTTTCATGTTTTCTATAGTTTTGTTAAAATTTAATATTTTAACGTATTTTAATATATATATATTTATATTAATTAAAATTGTTTTCTTTAATCAGTTAATTATATGTACAATACACTTCGCATTGAATTGTCGTTACTAATAACTATGGTATTTAACTACCTATGGATAACTATGGTATCGACATCGGCATAAACAAGATTGGTATTTTAGTTTCGCAGATGATTTGAATATAATTAGTGACGATGGAGAGAGTGGGACGCAGTGCACCACAGTCCTCATTAACGAAGCAAAAACTATAGGGTTTAATGTAAATGATAACAAAAACATAGTGATGGAACTATTGCCAGAAAACAACCAGGTCGACAATATTGTGATTTAAAGACATAAATTTGAAAAGTGTATCAATTTACATATCTGGGAACCTCTATCAGTGATAATAATGACTGGTCCATCAAATTAAACAGACGAATCATCAAAGCAGAAAAGGCATCATTTTCGCTAATCAAATACCTAAAATCTAAACTGTTTTCTAGAAAAACCAAAGTACATCTTTATACGGCCATAGTTAGACCAACGTTAACATATGTATGCCAGGTATGGCCTTTAACAAACAAAATGGAACAAAAACTTATGTCGTTCGAAAACAAAATACTTAGAATCATCTATCATCTGCGGCCCAGTATATGATATCGACCGGGGGTGCTGGCACAGAAAAATAAACAAAGAGATCTGAGACTTCACAGGAGTACCAAAGATAATTAACTTTGTAAAAGCACAAAGAATAAAATGGTTTGGGCACGTGATGAGAAGGTAAAATTCTGATTACCTTAGAGCGGCAGCCGAATGGATACCCACGGGAAAGAGACCAAGAGGACGTCCAAAGAAGCGATGGATAGATGGATAGATGGTATAAAGTAGGATTTAGAGAAATTAGGGATATCAAATTCGGAAGAAAAGGTACAAAATCGGGATGAGTAGAAAGAGGTGGCGGCAAAAACTCTTGAAAAGTTGTGATGCCAATGAAGAAGAATTAAAATTGTTTTCTTTAATCAGTTAATTATATGTATAATACACTTCGCATTGAATTGTCAAGAATTTTTGTCAAACAATAATTTAAGATAAGAATTAAATATATTGTAATTTTCTCTTAATAACTCAAAAAAATCTCTTGAAAATTATGCTATCTATAGCAAATAGTGATAAAAACACTTTTAATTTAAATTTTAATTATCTTGACATTTATATTGTACATAATCATTTAGTTTACTTTTTTCAGTAATTCATTGTTAAAATACCATTAGAATAAAACTAATTTTATATAAAATGTTTCGCGAATTATATGAGCAAACTAAATTGTTAAATCTTAAATAAGTTCTAATAAGCTTATTTAGCTTACTCGCTATTTAAGAGTCAGTCAATAAAAATGTTGTTTGTATATAAGTAGCAGAACAAATTCGTTTATATCATGTACCTGAACAAATATTATATAAATAAAAATAGAATTTTTATTTCAATTTGAAAATGTTAATATTTTATACGTTAGAAATAAAACATCTGAATACATCTAGTTTATGATTTATGATGTAATTTATAAAGTATTCTACGTTTCGCTTGCCGAACATACAGTTAGTCGATCAATATAAAAATATTAAAACTGAATACACAGTTTATATTTGTACAAAATATATTTACGTGAAAATATCTTAGATTAATGAACAGAGAATATAATTTTATAAAATAAGTACATTACATAGTTATTATTTGTAATAATTTATGTGCAGAAACTTGGTTATGAATAACTCATAGTCAAATAAACTGTATTACATAATGGCAGGGTGGAACGCAGGAAAATTTTTTAGTTGGATGGAGAGGATTGAAAATATGTAAAATGTTATATTTTAATAAATGGCATACTTTATTTTCCATTATGTATACATATGTATATGGAGAAATTTGTAATAACGATTAAATTTGTAAGTCTGTAAGTCAAGTAATTTTTTTTATAACATTGTTTTGGTATTTTAAGGGGGTTTAAACCCCTATAACATCTCCTTTCATCCATCACTATACTAGAGTAAAAACAAAATATTTTAATCATAAATAATAATAATAAAATAATTTTCGTTTGAACAGAAAAATGTTATCTTTATCATTTCGAATACTGAATAAAGTTATTTGTACAATAATACAATTTATGCCAACTGATCGATAAGTAAATATATTTTACAAGGAAATAAATTGCAACATGATAAAATGTGTTAGACGTTAACAAATTTGATTGCTTTGTAAATTTTTTATTTCTCATCTCGGAGGGAATATGCTTGCGTTTATTAGACTATACGATAGGAATATCAGTATTATAAGTTTTCAAATGTATGTATGACATATATAATTTTGGTTGGAAGTGAAAATTAAAACAGTGAAATACTTCGTTTCAATCGGTCGAATAATCTAACGAAGACTCTAGTTATGGATCTAAACGTCACCGAATGATCAGTAAATTCTACTCAACTATTCACGTGACACACATACACACACACACACACACACAACCCACATACATCTGTGATAATATACATAACGATTCGAATTATGCTATAATGACCTTGTGTATGTATGTGTTGCTAAAGAGTTTTCTTCCAATCGACCATGCTCAATACATTATTAAGAACGTTTAGTATTAAAAATACGGTTTTCTATTTGGTTTTATTTCCAACTACAGCGTCTATACTTTCATATCAATGCATTAAAATCTATTTACGTACGATCCAGTATATTCAAATAACAACCGTATTATAATAACAATACAAGATTTCTTTAAAGTCCTTCACTATAATTTCTAGTTTCTATACTATATACTATATTATACTATTTCATATAGCCCAATTACATTTTAAAACTTTCCTAATTCATGTGATCTAGCATTTACTTATGTATAGGGTTTTAATTGGCTATCGTATTACATACATACTTTAATCATAATGAAGAATCGTCGTACAATATTGTACACGTACGAGTGTACTTACTCGGAACCGGAAATTTATAATAAACCCAGAATTTTTAAAATTA
Source organism: Sipha maydis (assembly GCA_034509805.1). Taxonomy (NCBI): domain Eukaryota; kingdom Metazoa; phylum Arthropoda; class Insecta; order Hemiptera; family Aphididae; genus Sipha; species Sipha maydis. The sequence goes on along the minus strand of JASXSY010003056.1, from coordinate 149,550 downwards.
ATTTTGTACCATTATATCATCACAGTGATTCGTTTTCACCAACAGTGCTACATGTTTCAATAGTTGTAAGTAATGAATCAAACAAGGATATCGGTAATAGTACTTTATGTTTAGCAAGAACTAAAACTTATTGGGTTTTTGGTTCCAAATACTGTTTAGGTTATTACTTTAATTATTTTAAGGGTTCGAGTTTTTTAGAAAAATAGGTTTTTGAACCAGTTAATACAGGTTCTGAAAAATACTTATTAAATTTTCGGTTAGTAAAAAAGAAAGTTGATACTTTTGTAGGCAGTGATGTTCCCATACATTTTTTTTAGAGTTTTCTAAGCCACTTGTGTTTGAATATAGTAAATAATTAATACTCTGTTTTAAAGCATAACAATAAATTTAATCTAAAAAAGTTAAATTAATTTTTATATTCTGTGTAAAATATAAATTTATTTATTTTACATTAGTTGGAAACATCATTAGTTATAGTTTGGTATATTGTAGCTTTTTTACTAAACATAAGTGCTTAACAAGTAAAAAGTACATTTTTATTGACTACACTAAGAATCTAAAACATTTACACATTGAAAAATTTGAATTAATATTATTATTTATTATATTCAATTAATAAACTCAATAAAAATATACTTATTGTAATACATTTTCAAAAAAAAAATAAAATATATTTATAATTTATTTTTTACGTTTGACTGATGCGTTTGTTTTCAACTCAGATCAGTAGATTTTTTTAAATAAAATGTATTAAAAAGTGTATTGAATAGTTTTTATTTAATACATTTACATCTGTAATCGCTTTTTTTTCAACATTTTCAAAATGTCATCATTACAAACTGCAATTTATTAAATCTGTCGAATGCGTGGATACTTTTATATTCGGAGTCACAGGAAAGTTAAAAGATATTGTCAAAAAAAAGCCAAAAAACCAAAACTTAATTTTATAATTATTTAATTTTACTTTCTGAACAGACTTACAAGATATTAATGGTTTTTCATTAATTTAAAATAAAGGTTCCGGTTCAGGTTAAACAAAAAATAACGTAGAGTCGTATTTTTATTGCGGCGACGTTGCTTTATAACACTATACGGAATCGCGTTCCAAATCAGGTGGAAAAAAGATCATATCAAACAATAGACGTACGGGATCGTGTTCTACCTTTGAGATTACGGTTCCTAAATTTGTAAGTTTAACCGGTTCCAGAACCGGTTAGTTTCAGTTCCAGTCCGCGGTTTTGGGTATTGAGTGAATGAGATATTCATATTTTTCTTCGGTTCTGTAGGTCTTGTAGGACAATCCAGCAAACATGAACGATAATAACAGTACCAGTGCATTTCTCTGCGCGATGAAATTGAACTGATTACAATCACGTCCGGTAAAAAAAATAATAATAATAATAGTACGTTTAGCAGTGCTCGCGCTATGTTTGTCCCGGAGTCCGCGGAAAAGCTAAATGGCGGTGAACAGCATAATGCGCCATGGTCAAGGGATACGGGTACCAACGGGGGGGGGGGGGGAGAGGGAGGACGCGTCCCGTGGCATTACATTTTTCTTTCGGTTCATTAATCGTCGAGAGCGAGCAAAAAGTCACGTTTCAGGCCGCTGCAGTTGACCGTAACCCTGCCGGCCGGCCCGGGGCACCTGGGGGACGATGGCGGTCAGACAAATCGTCCGTGTCACGGCGTAATTCAACGCGATCGTGCGCGTACGCGTGGGCGGGTGGTATGCCGTGCACGTTGAGATAATATTGTTATCGTCGAAAATTACAACGGCACGGCGATTCGGGTCGGACAAACGCAGCACGCCCGAGCTTAATTTATGGTCGGCAGCAGCTCGTCGCCGGTGACGCGTGTACCGGATACGCCGAACGAACGGTCGGCCTGCGACGACGGCTAGTCCGTTCGCGGTAAAACCACGCGCTGCACGTGCGTACATGCCGCCCCACTGCGGGCGATTCGATTGCCGTAGGCGCGAGCGCAGTGACGGCGGGTTGTGCCTCGCCGGCCCCGCACGGTTTGAACACGGATTCGCAAGGGCCGAACGGTACACAAACATGTAGACGGCAACTCGTCTAACGATTTTTTACCCGCAACGTTGACACGGCACACGTGTGCATTTTCAAAACGAATCATCGGCCGATGATAAGAACGGTGTAATGAGTTGTAAGACAAACGAAACTGCGAGGAAGAAATCTTGTGGCGCACGTGGAATTCGTGTAAAAATTAATTTATCAAACTTATTTCACGGCGATATGTACGACCAGAGTGTACCGGGGTACCGAGTACCAACCGTATATATGTGCGCGCGAACGAGTTTTCTTTTTTGGGGACTTTCGTCGCAGTTGAATAAAATGTATGTGCGTAGTCCAGTTGTGTTTATTGTTTTTTTTTTTTTTTGCGTAAACGAGTTATAAAAAATGTAAATGTGTACAAACGAGTTGTAGCCATAAAAAATAAGTTGATTATCCGAAAAGTGTATCGAATTACCGAGTTAATCTTTAACGTGTTCAAACAGGTACATTTGAGGGAAAGATGTAATATGGTATACAAGATTAAATTTTGTATTTTGAGCTGAAACGTTAGAACGTAAGCTAAACAGTCAGGTATTGGTCGTTTAAATGAAAAAAAAAAAAAAAATGGTCCGAAAAAAATATTCACTGCCCCCGTTTTGAAACTCTGCGCACGTCTACGCGATCGGTAAACGTTTGCACAATGAAAACCATCGACGCGGTTATTATTACATCGTTTTATTCGCGTCTTTCCCGTCGTCATGTCGTTATTCGATGCATTCAAATCACTGCGCGCGTTTCCTACATCGTTCCGCGCCCTTTCATGTCCACACGGGTTTGTGATAACCGGAAACCTACCCATTGTACTCCCACCCTTCCCCTCGCTATACGTATCGACACAGTTTGTTCGCATCGAATATTTTCCCATACAAAAAAATCCTATAAAACGGTGTTCGTATATGATCATATATTGCTAGTATTGTATAAGCCATTCCATAGGATAAACGAAAGACTTATTTATTTCACATGACTGTTTTGACTGAATGAATAACGGACAAATGGTTTACACACTCTTGTGTTCAATATAAGCCATTTCCAATATCTAATGATCGATCATAAACGTAGTAGATAAGAATTTGTTAAAAATAAGTTAATTTATTATTAAAATCTAAATTAGTCAAACAAAATACTAAGTTGTATTTATTATGTTTAAATACTAATATAATTGTTTCCCACGAAACAATAAGAAAAGTGTTAACCTACACAACAACGAAAGCTAAAAACTACCATTATTATTTACTATTTTTTTAACTCAATATTTCGTCTCGTTTATATAAATATATAAAATGTATGGAATTTGGTAATTATAAATTTTTTTTTTAAAAATTCACAAACCATTAGAATGTTAACTTAAGTGTTGAATAAATGTTATATATAGGTGTTCATTAGAATTTTTATGCGAATGAAAAATTATTAAACATAATTTTTATTATTAAAATATACATCTAAAGTAATAATAATAATAATATTGTATTGTTACAAGTTGTACATACGACCATTATTATTCTTTTTATGGAAGACAAAATTGCAATTATTTTACTGTATCAAATTTAAAATTTTCTTATAAATCAATTGGATAAATTTTCACTTAAGATTAGTTTTACTGAATAACAATATATAGGTATAGATAAAAAGTTTTGTACAACATCAAAAATTAAAAATAATGAAGAATTTATATATATGTACGTAGGTATACTCATATAAAATCTACGTATACCAACAACCCACTTATAATGAATACTCATTGAAATAATATTTTATTGTTTCAATAATTGAATGCTATATAAGAGTACAAAAGTCACTGAGTTTAAACTCGTTGGAATTTCTGATACATGATTTTTATATTGTTTAAAAAAAAATCGTAGTATTTAATAGAAACAAAGTACAAAATATACGTCATTTCAATTTCAAATGGTCTTCAGAATTCTGATTTTTATGACATGTGTTATAATAAAAATGTTTAATATTTTATTGATATATTTTTATTCCTTTTAGTCAACAATTTTAAACATTTTAATGTGTTCTAATGTAATTTAGAAACGATGAGCGTTGAGGTTTAAAAAAAATGTAATCATAAAATCTTATGATGGGAATGAATATTATGGAAGAAATACTTACGTCGATAATTTAACAAAATGTACTATCATGTATAAATTGTAAGTTTAGAAAGTTACCTTTTGATTTTGAAAATCTTTAGATTTATAAAAAAAATTGGTCAGGTGATATTTATATTTATTACAAATAACTTTTTCCTCATAATGAGAAATGAGAATGCTTAGATGGTTGAGTGGAGTGACAAGAGAAGATAGAATAAGGAATGAATACGTGAGAGGCAGTGTTGGTGTAGCGCCAATTGTGGACAAGATAAGAGAAAATAGGCTGAGATGGTTTGGGTATGTGATGAGGCGAGAGGAAACGAATGCAGTAAGAGTGGTTATGAAGATGGACGTTGAAGGGAAAAGAGGAAGAGGAAGACCAAAAAAGAGATGGTTGGAAACTTTGGAGAATGACATGAGGGCTGTCGGTGTGTATAGAGGAGATGTGATTGACCGAGTAAAGTGGAGGTGTAGGGCAAGGGTGGCCGACCCCAAATAGTTGGGAGGAAGGCGAAGCAGAAGAAGAAGAAGAAGAAGAAGAACTTTTTCCTCATAAAATAAATGTTTTTAATGTAATTCATATGGAAAAGTAATTAAATACTATAACTAAATTAATTCTGATGTTTTGTATTAACTCTATTTTAGATTTACTTAATTCCCGTATAATATAAAATAAAATAAAAACATAGCAGTTGCTGTAAATAATCCATACAACAGTAATTTCTGATTCCACATTTAATATTTGACGAACAAGCTTCCGGCGTATACACGCTGCATTATGATATTTTATTGATTGTATATATATCCGAGGGTTGACGTAATGTCTTACAGAGATTTGGTTATAGAATATAATAATTTGAAGTGATGATGATGGATCACAGCAGACTGTATTGGATAAAAATGGTAATGCCAAGAATTATACATTTTTCGAGTAGTTGGTCTTCTTCGGCTTTTTTTTTTGTATTTTTATGTGTATTCTGACACGATAAGTTGAATTGTAATTTTCTATATTTTATTCCTTCGATGTATCATGAAATAATATTTGTCACCGTAGTATAGAACATGACACACAGTACATTAAATAACTTTTTTTTTTCTTTTATCTCTTTACAATAGGATATCTCTTTGGTAAATAAAATCTAAAATAGTTGACGTTACATTATGAAAAATGTGCACGCTATATAATAATTTTACTGTAGAGATTGGTTGTTATCATTTAAATGTTAAAATGATTTACTTCTTTATAGACGGTCATTAATTTGATGTTATTTTTCATAATCTGTCCATTCATTGATTCGTATAGTTTTAGAAACGCACTGACTATATACCGATATTATTCTAACTTCTCTGTGGTTGTAATAGATACTAAAAAAAAAAAAAAATAATAATAAATGAAACCTTTTATGGGGTGTATTTCCTGTTCTTATAATTAATAACAATATCTTGCACTTCAAGCTGTAATCATATCAAAAATATTTATACAACCGTTCAAACTTAATTTTCTTTTTGTATCATAAAAACTACGATAAATTTCTCAATATTTCTGTTTTTACTAAAATCATTTTAATTATTCAAATTATAAAACATTTGGAAATTAAAATAGTTACAATTTAATGAAATAAATAAACGCATTGGAAAAAACTCGGTACAGATGGATAATTAAAATAATACAGTTTGTCTGTTAAAATAAAATAAATTTATATTATAGTATAATCGATACTATTGAACTATATTATGTGAGACGTTATTCATATGAAACATCGACTTCATAATTGTACTTACTTCAAATAATTTAATATTATAAAATTATACTATGATTTTTAATACCTAAAGTATGGTAAGTAACACCTAAAATAATTTTAAAAAAAATTTCAAATACTCTTCTAATAGTACAAAATACAAACTTATAGTGAAATATTATGAATTTGTGTGGTTCATGCCATAAAGTTACCTTGATTGTTGTAACTCATAAAAAATAGTTTATTTAATTTGTATACGATCAAAGTGAAATATAGTGAATATTACTATATGATGTGCAACATATGAATAAATAATATCCATAAATAGTAATACTAATCTAAATCAAATCTTAGGAGTAGTTTAACTTGAATATTATTTTTTATATTTTTCCATAAACTTGATGTTCTTTATTATAAGTATATTTAAAAAAAATAAAATGAAAAGTTATGCAAGTAGGGGTTAAAGCTTTACATTTTACAAATGTAAATATATATTTAACTTTTATGATGTATATATTTTTAAATTAAATAAATAACGTTATTATCAGACGTATTCGACTGTAATAGGGCTGGTGGCGATGGAGGACGAGCGTCGCCTTTTATTTCCAAAATATTTGATATTGCATTTTTGACCAGTGTCACTTCTCAGCCAACGCTTACCATTCCATTTTCGACCAATAGAGTTTTCTTAAAGATTTGGAATTTTATAAATGAACTTAAAAATTTTTATAAATAATTAAATGTTATTTTTTAGATTAAATTATTGCATATACTGTGTAAAATTAAGTAAAAATTAATAAAATAAAATATTTGACAATAAAATATTATATCATACACCTTAGTCGTATTAATAATTCATTTTTGTTTGATATTGAATTCGATAGTTGCCGGTGTATGTTTAATTTCGTCCATAGTTGGCTTTTGGAAATTAAGATAAATCAGAGTTAGTTGTTTGATATAATATAATGTTACACGTCCAAATTACACCTATGTAGACTCTATAGCAGTGTTGGGTAGTAATATAATGTAACGGAAAGTAACACGTTACTGTAACATAACTGTAACTTAAAATAATGCGTTACGTAATTTCATTACAATTTTTACTATCTAACGAAAATATAATGGAAATTAATTTATATAATTGATTTCTCTGTTATAACGTGTTATAAATAGGAATCAACAATCCAACGAACTTATCAACAAAGTATAATGGTTTCATATTATATTTAAAAATATATAAATAAGAGTTAATACTGATAAATGTATGTATACGAACATTAGAAATAGTATTATATTTATACTTTCAATACAATTTGAACAAGATATTTTTCAAAGTACCCTAACACTAAAAAATATAAATGGACATTGGTCAACAACATATTCAAACTGTTTAGAATAATAAGAATTCTGTAGAATTTCCGTAAATAGTTAATTATAATATGTATATTAATTACAATAAACACAATTATTTGATTGTTGTTAGCTGCATCACAATTTACAGTTCATTTCTTCAGATTCGCGCATTTTGTAACATGAATGTGTTATATTGTAATTATTATTTTATATTTTTACGGTTTTAATTTTAAAATTTTAAATTGGATTGTAAAGAAAGTATATTACATTTTCTTTGACCAAATATAATAAGTTATATAAAATTGTAAATGAATCGGATAATGGAAAAAAATGGTTGCGATTAAAGTAAATTATGTGTAGAAAATTCGAAACTGTTATCAACATTCAAGATTAGTTCATCAAATTTATAAAAGCATATTGCAGTAAGTACCTAAGTATTATTGTTATTATTATTTTGATAGTATTTTATTTTAAGTTAATATATATATTTTTTTTCAATTGTTGCTTGAAAGTAAAGTAATTACTTTTTTCATTGAAAAATAAAATAATTTCATTTCAATTTAATTCGAGTAACGTAAAATGTAATTTCATTACATTTAAGTAATGAGTAACAAATAAAGAAACTTCTTATTTCATAGTAGCTAATCCAAAATTGCTCTATAGGCTTTAATTATTCTACCTTGTACCTTATCGTTTCCATATTATCTTATATATATACACATATATTATTGTTATGTATATATACTCATATATTATTGTTATGTATATATAATAATACTATATTCGTTTTTATTCGCTAATGTAATATGTGATAACATTTTATTGCCAACTATTTTGTTTTATTATTTATTCTCATCGTTGTATATAATTTTATAATTTTAATATATTTAATATAATATAAAATTTTATAATTTCTATCAAAAAATTACATATTTTAAAAATTGTTATGTTCAATTGTTAAAACTGTCAATTTTATACAAAACTGTACTGGTCGAAAACGGAGAGTAAAATTTGACCGAAAAGGAGACTACCCGGTGGGACTGTAGTTTAAGATTAATGAAATTGACGAATCATCGAAAGCCAACTTGTCGAAATAAAACATACACATTTTTTCATTATTCTTATGCATCGATGTGACGACACCAAAATATCAAATATATTTTATTTAGTTTTTCTTTTTTAAAATTTCAAAATTTCATAATTTTTTTATTAAATCTATAATTATATAATGTAATGCTATTGCTTCAGGTTTTAATAAAAGAATTATGTACACGAAGAAAACAAATATTTTTACATATTATAAAATCTATAAATCTAAAATTATTAATAACAGTTTATACGAAACTGGGCAACGAACAAGACGTGTTTAGCGACAACTGATAGATGATGATAATGGTAATTAATTAAAGAGTTAATCACTGTTATCGAAGGCTATACAACCATTCAACACTTTCCTTAATTCCATCTACGTAAACTTAAAGTTTTTAATAAATATAATTAATTTATTAATATTAATATGTAATAACTATACAATAACACACTAGAGGTCTGATTTATATGATTTTACATATTTGTTTCTAGTCAATGCAGTTAAATGGGAGTGAGAAATCTTAACGATTCATGAAACAAAGAATTCACAAGAAAAAATTTATTTTACATAAAAAAGCATATTTTAGGGGTTAGAGAATATTTAGCACGTTAGGGAATATTTGAGAAAATTTTTGTATTATTATGAACATATTTCACGTACATCAGCACTTACGCTCTTACACCAGCTCACTAAATGATTTATTTCTGGGTTTCTGAGTTTTAATAAAAATTAATCTCCAGGTATTCCTTATCGATTGCCATAGCACATCGGTTATTTTGTTAGCTGTCACGACTATTCATCATCTAATAGTCGTCTGTCTCGTCTCTTGTTGATATCTGAGTACGATGTATTAATTAATTAAATTAAATATATTTAAAATCAAATGAATAAAAAATAAATTTAAACAGATTTTTTTTAAAAATACTAAAAGAATATTTTGCATATTTAAGGACATAAAACATCATATAATTGGTATTTTAAAATAATATTAAGAGAATATATTGCCTATTTTATGTGACATAAAAACATCATATTTTAAAGATTTTAAGAGAATATAAATCCAATCTCTACTGATCACTATGTTTCAAAAATGACAATACATCTGAACTATATGTATACAATTCAAATATACTCATACGCTGATCACTACCTAACAAAATCGATGAAACTTCTAAACTTGAAATTTTACCATATGGTTTTTCTAAAACTCTAGATGTGCAATGAGATTTTTGGGAAAATGGAATTCTTAAGGGTCTTTTGGACTCTAAGCTCTAGGTATACATTTTTCACTTTATTTAGACAAATAGGACATACTTTAATTTTGTTCAGTATAATATACTGATTAATAATATATATATATATATTAATATGAACTGACTATTAAATTATTATAACGTGACTTTAAGAAGTCATAACAAATACATTTATAAATACATACATTAAAAATGCGTTCATAAATCCGTTATCAACAATATAGCAAAGAATACTGGGGAGAGTAAATAGATTATAGGTATGTGTTGAAATGAGCAGTAACGTATAGAATTATCAGGGTTAAGAGCTATTATAATTTTTTTGTATTTATTTACCGTTGCTCCTATCGGTCACTAAGTCAAGTCTACCAAAGAAAAGTAAATAACGAAACCGATAAGTCCGAGCGACGATTAATTCACTTATTTTCTATACGTTCCGTGATCGATCATTATTGTGAATCGTAAACACGTCAAATACGAACAGTATTCAGTGTAGAAAATAAAATAAAATAGGTGAATTTGCTCGGAAGTTAGCTCCCTTTGGTTGGATCCTTTTGATCACGTGTTCATTCAGTGTGGTCCTACAATGAAATTTTCCCATCACCGAAGTTGAACGTATTGAATTCTTTTTGACTACGACGACATCTAATCATTGTAGTTTGCATTCAATCAAATCTATAGCAATGCGAATACCTTTGGTTTTTGGGCAAAAAAATATATATATTTAATTCCGGTAAAAGCAATATCTGGAGACGTAAAAATCGCAATGTTGTATACATATTTCAGCCCACCGAATCCAATTCGTGATGTACAAAAGAATAAATTATTCTTATTATTATTATTTTTTTTCCATTCACCACAATAATTTTACATAAAGTAGCATAAAAAAGTATTTTTGTAACCAAACTTTTCGCTGGAAATATTTACTATCCTTCCATACTACTATTAGTAACTAAATCGACGCTCGTTTACCTGTACGCATGGTTTTCCTTTGATATTACGCCCACACTAGTTCGAGTGTACCGCGTTTATTAATAAAAATATAGGGAGAGGAATAAAAATTATTTAAAAGTGAGCTGCCCACCGCACGGGTTGCCAGATAAACATTTCTTATTAAAATGGGTAAATTTAACAAAAAACAAAATATTTAAATTAGACTTGTATGTATTACGCCGAGAAAAACGAATTTATCATTGCGAAATAGTTGTACTCAGAATAACAATCTGTATTATAAATATAATACGTACGTACGTTTTTTTCCGTGTAGATATTTCATAATTTTCCAGCTAATGAGCACATTGAATGCCGTACACGAGCGAGCGACAAAACTGCCAAAACGCTTGGAATCCTTCGGAAACATTCGAAACCGAGATGACATTTTTTTTTTTTTTTTTTTGACAATATTGTTCGTAGCGACGGTAATATTTTTCAGCCCGGGAAATAGCGGTCGAAAGTAACATTTTCTCGCAAGACAGTTGTGATTTTACGCAAAGATTAAGTTTATCGGACAAACACCACAGTAGCCCGCTCGAAGACCAAACAATCGGGACAGCTATCCGTTACGCCCGTCCCAGTGGCGTGATTTCAGTTTTCTCCGAAGCAAGGCACGATTTTATTAAATTGCCGACCCCGGCGGCCCGTTTCACCTAAGTGCCGATTAACGCGGGGGTAGGGGGACGTCGAACCAGTCCAAAAATATAACGATTTGCACTTTGCACGCGACAACCCGTACAGTACACGTCTTGTTTTTCCGATTTACAACGTGTCGATGGCTTTGTAAAAGACGTATTTCGAACGACTTCCGGAACAGCTGAACTCCGGACCGCGAAAAACGCCCTTGTTGCCCCCTTCCTCCCTCCCAAATGTCGCCACTGGCCCGTTCCCGATTACTGCCGTATTGTACGCGGTCGTCGTGGAATCGTTGTACCGCGTACACGCGCGCACACGATACTCGAGTACGTAACAGACGCACGCGCGCGCGCGAAACGCGGCCGTGTTCGGATTGCATTGTTTTAACGGTAATCTCATGAGCCGGCGGAATGCGCACTTAGCCGCGTCTCGTCGAAAACAATCGTATTCGTATGTAATTAAATAGTTTCGCGCGCATAAGTTTTGTTTTGACGCCATTACACGTTGACGGGTTAAGGACGACGCTTGTGAAATACAGTACAGCTACTACCCGCTCGCTCCGAGTTCGACGCAATCGTTATTGTTGAGTCTAATTAAAACGGCACCGTCGTATAAGTGTTCGTCAATCCACTTTGCAATATATATGTGGTGCGCGTCTTAAAACTCTATAACAATGAATACCTACGTACAAGAAATTTAAGGAGTTAAAACAAATTTTAATTAGAATATTTTTCTATATTTTTGTTGATTATTAATCATCGTGTTCATGTGGACTCGGACACTTGTGTAACTTACTGTCATAACTTTGAAGGAGAACTATATGATTCTTGGATCGGCTGGACCAGTGATGCCCAATATTTTTTCCCCGGTGGATCACTTTGAAAAAAAAATCATCTTCGAGCGGACCACCAAATATAAAGTTTATCAGGTTCTCTTTGGAAAATGTCTAGGTCTCGAAAACGTCATGTCTGTTGTAACAAAGGCTGTTAACTGTGTTCTCGTGGGCTTACTCGTAGACAGTTTAAAAGTTTTCTTCCCGAAATGGGAACCGAGTACTGAATGATGTGGCGTACCGTTATCGTGTTCGATAGTTTAACAGAGGAAAGTTTTTCAAACGATTTTTCGATCAATGAGAATACATTTAAATACTCGTGTGTGATGATAATTGTTTGTGGAACTTTTCTGAATTTCTTGCAGACGTAACAAATTATTAAAATATTTCGAATTCAAAATTATAATGGTCTGAAAAATTCATATTTGAGGTGATTAAATTTGTTAAATCATTTTATGCGATTTTTTAAATTATTTAATAATCAAATCGAGTGCAGTGATTTTAGTTATTTTGAAAACTGCCAAATATTTAAGAATAAAACAATATCAATATGTTCAACAAAACAATTTGTGAATATGTTAAAAAAATACATAATCTTGATTTTTGAATGTTAAATTACACAAAAATCTATTTGAAAATCCATTTAATAATGATGACATTTTTGTTGACACGTCTTTTCAACTTATTGATTTGATAATAAATTAATATTATAAAGATAAATTTCAAAATTTTTCAAAAAAGAATAATTTAAAATTTAATTCATAACTTTCACACAAATATTTCCCTATTTTTAAAAACATTACGCTGAAAATGGCAATAATATTTAACTGGGTACACATACAAACAAATATTTTTACGATCAAGCAAACAAAATCACTTCAAGGATCACGAATTATGGATAAATGAATTATGAACACTTTCATTCGATTTTCAGAATTAGTTTATTTCAACTAGATTTTTTATTGTTTGTAAATGAAACTCAAGCTCAAATTTCACATGAAAAATAAGAGTAAATAAATAAGATATTTTTATTATTCATATATTTTTGCAATGTTTAAAATAATAATAAAAATTAATATATTAATTTAAATAAAATGTAATTAATTAATTAAATTCATTTTAATAAAAAAAAAAAACATATTCTGTAATAATTTTGTAGTTTTTTTTAATGGGCAATATAAAATACCTTTGCAGGTTGGGCAGCATTAAACTAGACGATGACCTAGTCAATCGCTTGAGTTATAGTCATTTGAAAATTCACCACAAAAATAATATTCATATTTATATTCTACTGTTCACACGACTCTAGTGTTAATATTTAATTTATGTGATAATCTTTGTTAAGCTTTAAAATTACTGCATTGTGTAAACAATCCTTTTATATCTTTATCTTTTTATATAAATCCATCGCATTTATCATAATAATTCATGATCTTCACGAGGGTTAACATTTTGGTCGAATATGAAAAATCTAGGTTTTTTTATGTTTATCCAGTAGATAAGAAAGTGTTTTGGGGGTTCAACAACCTCCCCTACCCAGAAATTTACGGTCAGTACGGCGCATGTGCGAAATTATTTAATTCATATACTATTAACTAAAGTCAATAAACAGAATTGCTGGCGTGTAAATAAAAATAGTTGATTTATAGTAATATAGTGCTTGATATGTTTGTGTGTACTAAATATATGTGTTTTGGTGTCAATAATAATAACTTTACTGGTATCAAGAACATCAACAGAAAAATATTTTTCTACATTAAAAGGACCGAAGTCGTACGTGAGAAATAGTGCAAGCGAAAATTGACTTACTCGTGTTAATTCATCAAAGTACTTCAATAGACGCTGTAAAAGTTACCAATCATTTTTACAGAGCTGCCCCGAATATTAGACATTGTTCTTAAATTTATTTTTATAATTAATAAAAAATTATAATCATCACAATTATTCAGATAAGGTTAATTTATATCATTAATTAAACTTAATCTTATTTTATTCCCCCTCTCACAATTAAGTCCTGTATACGTTACATGATTACCATATTATTACACGGAATATCTTATTATTCTAATACAACGTAACTGACGAATTCCGGTGATATTATCAGAACACTAATATATTTCTTATTTTAAATTATTTGCGTTAAATACTTGTATAAATGTTTAATCGGGCTTAGATAATGCTCACGATAAAATAAATATCATTAATATTTCACGAATACAGATATATCGATTTACGCGTAGAACAAAGGATGTAAAATAATTACGACTTACTATTATTTTCTTTATCGCTGTACATTTATTTTGGTAATGCGTGTCGTGAAACGAAAATAGGAATATTTTTCAACGTAATGATTACTGTAAGTAATATGTTGTGAATGTTTTTAGCCTCAATCTGATTAATTTGTCCACGATCTAAGATTTTTACGGCCACGCCAAAAAAGGTCACGCCAAGACGTCCGGGTCCGATTTATCAGTGCATTGTAATACAGGAGTGTTTAATTATTTTTTGAAATTATTTTACCATCCGGATGTATATTCATATTTAAATGCAATATGAATATGATTGATAACAGATTTCAGCGCAATTACTCGTACTCTCATTCTCATTCTACTATATATATTATGTAGATCAACACGAAGATTATTAAAGTTTGTGTTTTTTCCGATTAGTTTCTGTTTAAATTTTGACTCATACTCTTTGTACGATGTATTTGTTTTTACGAATACATCTTTGTGATATCTGAATTCTTTCCAAAATATTATGACTGTTATTCAACTTTTAAATATGTCAAGCGGAAAAATATTACTAGGGTCAGTAGTAAATTTTAAATGATTTGATTCTTTATGTGCCTTTATTAATTACATTATTAAATTCAGTTGAGTTGATACTATTTGAAATTGAAGAGAGATAAAAAAATCCGAATTGTTAATATTATAACTTCTATTACATAAATGTGTTATATTAATGTTAAAATACATTTGACCTTAAACGTTATACGGTATTATTGCTATTCGAATTTATTTGAAATTTGTTGATTTGCATAACAAAGCCTATCCTGAACAATGTAAATAAATCAATTAGGTGTACTGCCAGAGGCTTCATGAATATTACGCACGAATTCAAGTTCTACGGTATGGTTCATTTATAAACTGAACTTTGCAATAGACAAAAGTACCATTATTAATTATATAAAATAAAAAATAAATAAACTTATATGGTACGTTTACATTTACGTATACAGCATATTGATTACAATTGTATTTACTTTTTCTTTAGACAAAAAGTACACAACGTATATGTATCTGAAAATGTTGTCAAAAATTGTCTGTCTCAACTTTGTCTTTCATGTTAATTACGTTTATGATAAAACGAAATGAAAAATATTTATTTAAGACGTAGGCTATCATGTAAGCAAATATTTCTTCAGGAGCGTGTCTATAAGGGAAATTTGAATGTTCAATTCCCCCCCCCCCCATAATGGTTAACATGAGTTTATAAAAAATATATTGCTTAATACAGTTTAAGTTTAATATCATAAACATTTTTCAAGGTTATTTTTCTAATTCGTTGTTAATCATACAGTACTATACAATTAATTATTACCAAAATGATTATCTTGTGAAACAAAAACATTTGAAATATGTGGTGGTAAAAATATAAAATATAAATGTATTAAAAGTAATAAGATGTTTATTTAATAAATATTTACAGTTTTTATTCTTGATGATCTAACTTAACCATGTCATACTCAATATTAAATAAATGTTGAGTAATTTAAAGTCAGTGTCAAATGTAGAATTATTTTCTGAATAAAATAATTTAGGTAAGTCAAATGTAATGTAATGTAGTCGGTTGTACTATGAGTTCGTACATTTTCGGTTTTTGGTACACAATTCCAATATAATTAAATCCTGTAAGAGACATTTGTCAGTCAGGTTTATTTCAATAATAAAAAAAAAAAAGATTCTACTGAGATCAATAAATTCCACCCAACTCATTACCTGACGTTTAGTTTAACATTAAATTAAATGTAAACAGAAAATACATGTGATAAAAATTTGCTATTCTTTTTTTTTTATTAGTTTTTAGTCAATGACTATAAGAACTCAACAATTAATATTATTAAACAATAATATGACAATAGTATAGAAACAAGATCAAAAATAAATATCATACAAAATAAAAATAACTTACAAGAATAATAATGTTTAGTTAAATAACAAAATCAGCTTCTGATACTAAATTTATTAAGTTTTTAATGACTGATACAGATTTTTAGTTGAATATGGAGAATATATTGAAGGAAATATTGAGATATTTCAAATGACTGAGTAATATGAATCATTTAGTATGTAATGGAGGTCATTCAAACAGTATTGGTGAGATGTCCCGGACACATTATGTTAAATGTATTGTACAAAGAAAAGAGTCGTTTAGTCCAAGTTATTAAGCGTGAAAATTTGCTATTACATTGTATTAATATTGCATATTGTAATAGTCGTGATTAAAATACACTTATGTAATAATTTGTATTTTATATTGAATATAACGCAAATTATAAAATGAAATATGTAGAATATGTTATAAACTACGTTGAGTGCGTTTTATTTTGAAATACTCTTCTTACAATATTATAATAATTATTATTCACGCATCAATAACATGTGAGTTTACTAATTGCACCTAAATTTACCTTTTCATACCTCAATTGCGTTCTAAAAATATTAGGGTTGATTGACCAATTGCACTCGAAACGTTTTACAATAACCATAGTAAACTTCTTAGTTAGATATGATATAATAAATAAATACGCTAACCGATTTCTTTTCGAGTATACTTAATATAATATAAATAAATAACTTTTTTTTTTCACGTTTAATAAGTTACTTTTGATCGTCAATCATTCAAAATCAAATTATAATTATAATAAAAATAAATGACTTAACCTCTATTTTGTTGTGACTATTAATACATAATATTATATGAATAAATAAATTCTAAATTAAAGTTATGGAAATCACATTATAATTCACATTTAAACTTTTTTAAATCACACTGATTTTAAAAATTATTTTCCGGTAATTTCGCCAGATATGTAATTCCCAATAGTAGAATTGATTTTTAATTTTAGGGTAACAAATTATTCTAATAAATAGCGGAATTGGTATATTGACCGTAAAATATAAAAAGCGCAATT
The DNA here is from genome assembly GCA_034509805.1 of Sipha maydis. Classification (NCBI taxonomy): domain Eukaryota; kingdom Metazoa; phylum Arthropoda; class Insecta; order Hemiptera; family Aphididae; genus Sipha; species Sipha maydis. The sequence goes on along the minus strand of JASXSY010003056.1, from coordinate 132,292 downwards.
GGTACGCTAATCCAAAACAAAAACTTTTTTTTTAGGTGCAATTAGCCCATGTTCAATAACATACACCATGATAACAAAGAACAAAAATAAAAAACCGTTTTTAAATTAAATCGGACACCCATCTTATACATAGTATAACTGAATATTTTCTATTCGAATGTGCTAAATCTTCAACAAAATCTTTTTATAAAAATACGTAATTTTTCAGTTGAAGAAAATACTCAACTCATGTTCCTTTCGTTCATTTGTATTTTGCGTTTTTTGATTCCCTATCGTACAACCCAGCGTTTTCCAATCTTTAGGTCACTATCCAACTTTAGGCTGCAAATTATTTTTGATGGGTCATTGTTCATAAATTAATGATAAGAAAATTATCTTAGTTATATAAATTAAAAAAGTTATCAAAATATAATTTTATTTATCAGAATTAGTTTGGCAATATTGCGTTAAAATATATATTAAAATAATTAGTTATGTTATTTTATTAAAACATAATAGGTTTTTTTATTCTTATTTTTATTTTTTGATGGACGTCTATTCAATGCAAAGTACATTTATGGGCCTTAGCATAAATGTTGGAAAAAGGTTAGCCAAATAGGAAGTTATATAAGAAATAAGGACGTTTCAAATTGTTATTCGTAAATGGTGCATTTAAGTCTTATAATAATCAGTTGTGATTAAAAATTGAAATAAATCGAAAAAAATTATCATACTCGTTTAAATCAATGGTTCGTATGTCTTTTGCATCACTGCTCCGACGGCGATTAGTTATGTTATTGTTTTGATATTTGTTGGACTTGCCAGACTTGCAAGGTGACGAAACTGGAGAGAATTTGACACACGGAGAACGAAATACGTTTGCCGAGGACTTAACGCTTTTCTTAGAACCAAAATTACCTAAAAAAAAAATAAATAATTTGTATTATTAATTCGTGTCTAGTCTTACAAGAATAAAAAATAACGCTTGTATAGTTTTATAAATTATAATATGATAAAATGTTATAACACAGAAATAACTATAAATATTTCTATATTTGTTGCATAACATAAAAATTTTAACTATCTACTAATCTAAGGATCTTACTTTAATTAAACTTAAAATCCTAAATTCAAGTTGTTATCATTAATGATCATTAGACCTGAATCACAAACGTTGAAAACAATAATTCAAACAATAGTAATAGTGTAAATGATTAATTGACAAGCAATCACTTATTTATCCACAAAATTGTTAAGACTGTCCATCAATTCAGTAGTTTAAATTATTCAACTGTTATTTCCACTTCTACTTATTTCTAAATAAGTATTGAAACACTGTAGGTAATGAAAATCTATTTATATCCTTTTGGTACCTACAATTATAAGTTATTGTAATATTTTTACCCTTATTTTCATCGAAACCATTAAAATTTTTTAATTATTACATATGAATATTATAATGTTAATAATAATTCAGTATCATATGCCTACAGCCTATTTTAGTCTTGCAATTTGTTATTGCATAGTGATAATTCAAAGTATAGATTTAAGCAATAACGAAAATATTTACAATTTGACATGTCTAGTTATAATGAATTAAAATTTATTTTAACGATCTTTTTGTTTTTTTTTGTTTGGTTTTTCAATCCGGAGATTGGTTTTTAACAAATGTTTTACAATAAATTACTTCTTCATTTTTTTCTATCATTCGTCATATTCTTAATAGATTGACGATCTATTAAATCTTTTATTAGTAGCAATATCGTAAACAAACAACCTCTGCCAAAAAAAAAAAAAAAAATAAATACATTTTTTGCCCCAAAAATGCGTATTACGTTTTTGGTGTGTAGCGCCTACTTGAGTCTTAACCTATGTGTTCCTTCAACCCCACGTTGTAAGGCTTTTGAGTATTTAGATTTACACAATTGATTAGTAATTGGTGCTAATGAAAAATTAGATTACCAACTATTAAACATTAAAAAATATTGATATTTCTTTTAAAAACATATGAAAATGAATAATTATATTTCAATCAGTAAGTCAGTTAATACATATAAGTTCGGTTGACAAATACATCCTGTTTTAAATTAAATTGTTTTTTTTTTATAATTATACCCCGTTTAAAATACAAACAAGACAGGTTTTTCTAATCTTAAAAAGTAGTTCCATTTCAATCCCATCCTTCCTAAATAATTACAATATGTAATATAGTATATTATGTATAATATTTGTAAGAGAAAAAAAGTTAATTTTTGAAACAATTATAAAATACTTATTAAATCATTAAACATATTGAAACCAAAAGATTGATAATCATTGCGAAATAGTACATTAAAAATTGAACTTGTTCACAATTTTATGAATTTCTTTTGAAGCACTGAACATTTTTAAATTTAATAAGTTTTCAGAAAAGTACAAAGAAAAGTGTAAGTGTGGAAAAAGGATTATAAAATTCACGAATAATGAAGATAGCTAGAAAAGAATTTTTCTTATTTACAGATAAAAAAAAATGAATAAGTAATGATGCTTAATAATGTACTAAATACTTTAGTAATAAAAAGTAAATTATTTTATTGTAATTAGAAAGTAGTTTTCTAAATTTTAAAAATAAATTCATTAAATTGTAATGCAATATAGTTTTTTTATTTGGTGTGAAAAAGTAACACTGCCCCATTTTTTTTTCTGAGAATGGTTACTCCATACTGTAAGTAAAATAATATAAATATAGTATATTATGTATCATTCTTTCTTAATATATAAATTATTTTAACGTGAACGATGATAACAAAATGTCCATTTCTATACACTATACGCATATGGCTGCAATTATAAATCTCTAATCATTGTCACATCCCTCTTATGCTTAAATATAGTGTATCTTCGAGAGTTCTAAAATTATGATTTTATGTTTTAACTAGTTGAGGTATAATGAATGTATTGATAAAACCTAGGTATTTAGAATATTGATTTAAGTTTACGAATATGATTTCATAATACATTTTTCTGCTCCGATTATTTTTTCTTTATTAGATAAATATAATTTTTTTGGTAGTTAAATAATTGATGCTATACTTTTCTGTATTTTAATAACGTAATGTTTTTTTTTAAAAATGTTTGCTATTTATTGGGGTAAAAAAAAAAAAAATATTTTCATTCTTATTTAGTAAAATCCACCAACTCTTTATAAATTGTCATTTTATATCATATTATTACGATCAACTGTTGTTGGATGTGATACATGAAAAAAATAATAATAATTATAGCGTTTTATTATTTTATAAGAAATATGAGCAATTTAAAATGTTGCATACAATCACCAATCATGTAAATGATTATTTTTAATTTATATATCGATATAATTATATCGTTACCTAATTATAGGTATTGTTATAACTTATAAGTGAAATACTATTTTATTTAAGTTATTACGGAAATAAATTTATTATGAGTTTAAAAAGTTACTTAATTTATATATTTATATTATTTTTATCTACTAATAATTTTAAGGAAATCTTGTCAGCGCTCAAATCACAAAAGAGTAAAATATAGTTTATGCTACATTAATTTGTACGAATTAATTATTTTTAATTATAAAAAATGAAATAATTATTTAAATTTAAAATAAATAAAATGATAAAAATATAAAAAATTATCGACTATGTCCTAATAGAATATGGAATGAGAACACCGTAGATTATGTATTTACCTTTCAACCTTTTCCATTATACATGAGACAAATTTTAGTAAATGTATACCGTTACTTGTATGTCCTTAAACTATTAATATATTTATTATTTTCTTTTTTGATCGATTTGTCGCCTTTGTATTGCTTTCCCTTTCCCCAACAACATGTTTTTGTTTACTTTTAAACTAAAACAACATTTTTGTTTTCTATTCATCTAATTCTCACTTCTGCGCAAGCATCTTCTCCGTCGACCGCTCATAGAATTTGAAATTGATTTTAGTCGGTTTTGTTTGATCTTTTATCAATGTTTGTCATCGCTAAGAATCAGCCTTCGTTTTACAAGACGTGTAAATGGATTAGGCACATTTGTTAATGCTGATGACTCACCTTTGTTGATGAAAAATCTCTATCGCTGTAAAATTACAAGCCGTATGCGTTTAACACAACTAATATTGCTTACTAACCGTAACTGAGTGGCCCATCGTTAAAAAAAAAATCAATTAGGTTTTTATAACAATACTTTTTTTTTTGTCTGCTATTCGAATGAGTATACCTACCTGTAATTACCAACAACTTATTTTATGTGAAAAGTATTTTAACTTTAATTGTTTGTACAACTGCCGTACAAATATATACCCAAGATTAAAAATAATGTTTTGACCAAATGGTGGTTGTTTCATTTTCATAAAAATTACAAAACTTAAAATAATTGTAATTATACCATAATACCATAATAACCGTACAAATATTTATTTCTTTATGTAACTAAGCGCAAGAATTGGTAAGGAATTATGGATTTGTACAGACCTAATTTAATTAAAAACTGAAATATGTTAGTGCTAAATGTAAACATTGTCCAAGAAATATACAATGCATGTCAGAAAAACAATTGAGTTTTTTCACAATGTTTTCGGTGAGTATTTTCGTATCATTCAAAACAATTCTAAATTTATTAAATTCTTGATAGTTCGTTTAGGATTGAATCATTTATTTACAAGATGACGAAATGTAAAGATGCGTCCACATTAGACGCAACATGCGTAATATGGAACATGAAACATGTTACTGTAACAGTGTTCGGTGTTCGTATGCATTGTTGTATTCGCATGTTGCATCATTAGTTTGCAACAAGATACATGTCATATTTTAGAGGTATCCATATAAAATAAATAAGTATTCAAATTAAAAAAATTAGTCTCTTGAATTTGAGAGTATAGTCTACTCGAGTACCTGCAGCTGCATATTTCTTTATAAATTTTAGGGATGGGATTTTCAACTCAGTGACACGAATCAGTTCGTTTGAATCGGTTCACTTAAATAAGTTGACTCACTGAGTCAACCACAACTCAATTCATCAAATTTTTTGATAACATGTCATAAAGACGATCAATAATGATTCAGGAATTAATAAGTTATGTTGAGCACACAAATCTGTAGACTACAGTGAACCCTAGCGCCGCGCTCACAGGCGACTAATGGTGTTATAAAAATCATCGCGACCACTAACGGGTAAATAAAAATGATTAATAATACGTTCGCAAACCTATCCACACTGGCCGCAACATGTTCGTGAAACATCCTTTGATGTTTCACTAAATTACCGACTGTCAGCCGATCACTGGTTTATTGTACAAATGTGTTACAAGTACATTGAATTGTTTCAAGAATATGTTGCAAAAACCCGTTGCAAGTTGCATGTGCAGTTGCATGTTACACAAGTGTGGACGCATCTTTACACATTAAATCTGACGGTCATGATGAAAACGTAACCATTTTATTTTTATTTTCATTAATTCAATTGTTCCGAGGACTAGAAGAACAGTCGGTTTCCTTTAGAGCAATCTATAAAATATTCTCATTTTTTCCTAATGAAACCCTGTTCAATACCGATTTATTTCGACTATATATTCTAGACTTATTAACGTCAGAACTATAGATGTGAACGTTTGATACGTATATTTATAAATATATCAATTAACAATATATCAAAATGTGTCGTGTATATAGGATATATATATATACGTATTGTTATCCAGTGAAATCACACTGATGATACCGCGTAACTGTAAACAGCGTTTATAATTTTTTTAGCAGAGGTCAAATAGGATTATATTTTTCTTACCTATTGTAGGTACTTGAAAAAAATGTTATATTAAATTATATCCAATAGATATAGAAAACGGAAACAAAAATTAAAAAAAATTATCAAGTATGTATTTTGGTATTTTTATTTGTCTTTATTTGGACTGCACAATTAGTAAAAAGGATAAAGGTTTTTTTATTATAAATTTGTTAATATTAAAGTAACTATAATAACTATAATCACCGTTTCTAAAAATAATACCATGTTAACAACAGCTTCAAATACATTAATTACAGTGGCAACAGTGGCAAGAACATATTAATACCAAAGACAGTAGATAGGTTTCTATATTAATAGTTCTACGTTTACTACTATGTATTTATGTATCACTATGGTAGTTTGTACTAGATAGAGAAACAAATTTAATGTATAAGTAAAATAGTGGGCCATTTCAATGTTGAAAGAACGATCACCGGTAGGGTTCGATTTTTCCCAAAATAATCAAATGTTGTAAGCCCAGGTGTTTTTTTTTTTTTTTTTGTTATTTATTGACCTGTATATTTTTATTTTTACACTTTTTACTATGTCTCAAAATGTACTCAATAACTACCAGAAAAAATTACTTTTCTGAAATGAAATATGTAGTGTTCCATTTTCAATTCTTCAATTTATAAAGTACACTTTTTCACAGTCCAAAAAAATTGTAACCCATTTGTTTCTTTATCGATCAGATAAAAATCTGAAGTTCACATGTGTTCACAATGTACTGTAAAACTGACTTCAATCCATCGTTAAACCTTAAATCGCGTCTTATGGTATTTCTTATAAAATTGTATTATTGTAAATTATATATATATATATATATATATATATATATATATATATATATATATCAATTTCCATATTAAAATTAGCTGACAATTATTTCACTAATCGTGCTTTAATTTGTGAACAATCTTATGGTATTAATTTGAATTATAAATTTTATATACATTTCAAACCATTCTATTCGTTAGCAAAAATTTAATCCGCGGTAACAATGTTTTAGTTTTCTCGTTGTGCAACTGTTCATGAAGTAAATTTGGTTATACAGATTATTTACGTTTATTTTAATTAAATCCAATTTACTTGGATTATAGTCGAATACATCTTTCATTTATTTTTTTGTTCAGCGGGATCAATCGGACGGCAGTCATCGATTTTTACTCAATATGTATTCTTGCTTCGAAAATTCGATTTAACCTGTGCGTACTTGTCGTCTTGCTGAAAATGTTGTTTAGATTTTTCACAGGTTTTCGTTTTACATAATATTGATAAAAGGACAAAACTTATAACGCAAATGTAACCTTATCAGCATTCATAGTGCAGTCACCGTAATAACGTATCGAACTGACAAGTGACAATGTGTTTTCTGCTTATGACACATCCAACTTTAATTTATTGTTTTTTTATCATATACTGTGAATAATGGTATCTTATGAATAATGTATATTATATTAATATAAATCTGATGAGAATATTGTCCGAGCGTCGTTGTCTATGATTTTCATAAATTTCAACGTATCGCGCTACATTGGCATAATTAAAACTTAATTTTGGGGTAGGAGGATATATATGTAGTATAACACTTTCTCAACAATACGATTTTCAATTATTCTTTCATTCTTTCAATTTCATTATTGTTTTCATTAACAATGTCGTCGTTACATTGGTAACGAGATAATGATTGTATATGATAATTTATTTATTTATAAAGTTTTTATTGTTTCGAATTCTTCAAAGGTTTCGTAAAGTAAGCTTAGCAAAAAATATTTCATGAAAATACTTAAATTGCAGCAATATTTAAAAAAGACAGTATTTTGAAAATCTTTACCCATGTTTTCAGTGGCGGCGCGGCGTGAACGGAGGTAATTTGCGTCACGAAAAAAAAGTGGAGGGTGGGTGGGCGTTGAAAGTTGATTTTTTTAGTCGAGTAGAAATTAGGAACTTGTTTTAACGTAATATTGATTGAATATAAATTCAATTCACAATAATCAATAACACAAAAGTGCCAATAGATTAGTTGTTGAAAATTGTCGACTGCGTCTTTGAAATAATAAGTTCAAGCCGCCACTGCATGTGTTTATTCAATATAGTCTTACAATTAAAACACGGGTAAGTTTTTTATTATTGTATAGCTCTATAAAAAAGTAATCAATCGTGGATCACATTTTAATTACGATCCATCGTGATTTTGATTAGCTATTAAAATTACATTAACGAGATAAACTTGATATTTCATAAAACAAAACAACAGTGAAAATGAAAATACGGTACACCGAATGACGAATTTCTGCGAAATAAAACACTGTGCTGCACAACATGGGAAAAATGTTTCAACTACTATAACAATATAGTGCATTATATTGTTATGAATAGTTTCTAAAACAGATTTCACGAATACACAAATTATATAGAACTATGAAGCTATAAATCATCAATGTTTTATTTGGTTAACATTTTACAATCCCCATATTTCAAACATAATAAATCCTGAATTTATATATTCAATGCGAAACTTAAGGATATTGCTAAAGAAACTATCAATTATATTATAATCTGATCAATTAAACAATATAAATGATAGCATACTCGACTGGGTAATAATTATAAACTGTACAGACATTAATCGTAATTTGATTGTTGACAGAAATTAAAGATTTAAATCGACGATTAGTTTATTAATCACTATAAACTACATGTTTAATCACAGTAACATAACAAAAATCATTTGCTTCTTAGAATATTTTAAACGAAAACAGTTTAGACATTTTAAATCATGTATAACGTTACTTTTCTAATTTCATGGCGAATGTGAATGATAGAATCTATTAAAAAAGTATCCATAGTATTGGGCATTTAAAATCGAAATGTTTACACGAACGTTATAGGAATATTACATTTCATCGACTACTTAAATAATAAAGTACATATTGAAAAGTTTTTATTATTATTATTTTATTTTTTTTTATAATATGAATACAGTATTCAACCATATTGGAAAACAAAGCAAACAATTATTTTGTTTAACGAACCTATTAGATGTTATCATTGGTTTGAAGTTTCAAATAATTTAACAATACAATGCAGAACGATCATCATTAATGCCAGCAAAATGAAGACAAGTGTCCAATAAACAGTTTTTGTATTCTATGGGAACTTTTAAATTTTGATTTTACAAATTAAAAATAAAGCTTTTAAATCGAAAAAAGTTAATCTTTTGTAAATAGAGATAGTGTGTTAAACTTTTCTCATCAAAACTGTTCAATACAGATAACTTAATGATTTTTTTTTGAAACTCAAACAATTTTTCAAAATTTTCAGATGTTTACGGGTTAAACAATGTTCATGACATAATATGTATTGGATTTTTCTGTATTAAGAAATAACAACCTTTATATAATAAAGTAAAAAATATTTTTATTTGTTTCGAACGTAGGTTATGATTTTTTTTTTTTTTTTTACAAATAATGTAGATTTTTAGTAACTAGTCACATTTTTAATTGATATTTCAATGTACTACTATCATCAAAAAAGAAAATTGAATGGGTAATATTGAAGTTTAATTCATAATTTGTATGCATAACAATATTTTAATGCATAACTATTACTACATACATTTGAGAGTATTTTATATTTTATTATTTGAAGAATTATTTAATACGAGACGATTTTATTCAGATTATATGTAAAATATACTCTTTTATTGTAAATAGTAACTGTAGACTTTTCGTGAATATTTAAACTCGCCCACCAACGCAAAAATGTATTTTGCACATAAAATGTTTTAAATCGGTATAATATAATAACTAATTTGATTCATACATTATATTCAGTCATCAATTCAAAATTACTCTACAACTAGACTTCCTACATATCCCAATAAAATAACTAAAACAAATCTATTAAGTAGATTCTTATGTCCATAACCTTTATTGTAAATATTTTTCTTATTTCATTAACCTACACTTTTATTCAAAATACGATTAAAAATTAAATAAATAGTTTCATTTGAAAAATAGATCAGTAAACTAATTATTATTTAAAAAAGCTATTGTATGACACTGAAATGGATAAAAAATACCTATAATTTTTTAAAAGAACTTGAAAAAAGAAAAATATATTAAACAAATTACAAATGTTCATTTATTTTATTTTTTCATTTGGAATTTATTAAAAAAAAAAGAAAGTAAATTGCAATACATAATTGATTAAAAGTGAATAATCTGAGTGAGTAACGTAATAAGTGAATAACGGGTTATATTTATGAAGAGAAAAAGATTCTTAAAATAATAGCCGATAAAATGGATGCAAAAAAAAAATTTCAGTCATTATATTTTTTCAAGATAATAAATATTTTGATATATTTTACTAGTTATTCATTTTTATATTTAATCATTTTACATCTATTAAGCATTACACAAATACAATTGACGTCATTATTACTTATGAATAAACATAATTGTACCTACGCAGAAAACTAAATAGTATTACGATGTAGTTCTTTCGATCGCAAATTATTCCTATGTAATATTTTTATACTAATTCTGAGTTCACGCTACGAGTAATAATGCGTCAAATGATTAAACAATGTATAGGGCTTTAATTATTCAGGAAGTGTATGAGAAAAAAAAGAACTTGTGTCTACGTGAATTGTTATTCTCGGTGTACGCATACAATACCGTATTAAACATTCTATGAAATACTCCAACGTGGTTGGGTCTGCCATAACTATTACTTGTATATACTTATACTGTACTTACAATACTACTGAGAATGAAATATAATAAGAACATGTTCGTAGAGCCATTACAACCTTCAAACCATGCACATTCTGCATCACAAACGTCTTTATCATCCACGAACTTTTGACTTGAAATAAATGGTTTCAAACATTACATTTAAAATGGCAAACAATTATTATTATTATTATTATTATTTTCAGTCAACACCACAGGAACGGTGTCGTAGGGATCTTTGAATACAGACTTTGATTGATATTCCTTTGTGTACCCACACGGTGGAAGTGTAGATTTTTTGTTTTACCTTTATTTCCACCAACGACGCATTGTTGCGCACCACTTTTCATTGTAATCTAGTGTTTGTGTTTTATAAAATAAAAGCTCACGAAAAAAATACATAAAGGAAGCGTATTTTTGTTGACAACAGGATTACGGGAAATAACACTCGTATATATTACGTATATATGTAAAATGTACACACGTATACCATACTCTTTACGTACAGGTATACATTATTGGAACGATCATGTGGAACCACACTGTGTGGCCAGTGGCGTCATTTGAGGGAGGACAAGGTGGGCATTTGCCCCTGTCTGATTTTAAAAGCAGCCCGATAGGCCGGTATCAGGTTGATGAAATGTAATTATTATTATATTTTATTATCACAAAAACATGCCTATTTTTATAATATTTTAAGAAAATTTTATGCCGTCTAACTTCTAAGAAATTGTTGTCACATATCCTTTAATAAGCTAATAATATTTGTTTTAATCAATAACAATTTTTATAACAGTCTACAGAGTTTTAATTGGTATAGGTATACAATTGTTTTTTTTAAAAATATCTACTTCTTCATATTTGCAATTTATATTATTACCTAAAAAAAAATGGATTAGAAGCGGCGACTTTCTGTCTTTGATTACACACGCATAATAGGATTATAGACGTATTTTATTTCCAAAATACCGATTGACATAATGAAATGATAAGAATTATGAAAACAAATATGAATTTGTCATCAAGTCTACTTTACATCAACTTTCTATAATTTTTTGATTTTATACCTTCAAAATCCTATAAACTATATTTTAAAAATAGATTCCATCACTCCGTTCAGAATCTAAAAAATTGACATATTTTTTATACTTGGAGAAGTTTAAATCAAAAAATTAAAAATGTGGAAAAGTCGACCTCAAGAAGACTTAACATAAAATTTATATTTCTTTTCAAAATTATCATTGCTTCACTAGATTAATCGGTACATTGGAAATAAAATACGTCTATAACTCTATATTAAGCATATGTTAGATAAGAACAGAAAATCGTCGCTTCCAATTACAATAAAATAAAAAAAATATTTAAATCATAGAGTGAAAAGGGTATAATAATTTAATAAAATGTAAGTAAATATTTTCTTACAAACAAATCGATAGGTTTTTTTTTTTTTTACTCATTTGGGCCGGTTAAAACCTTTGCCCCCTTCTATTGAAAATTGAAATGACGCCACTGTGTGTGGCGCACAGAAAAATAAAAATAGAAGACCCCAATAATGCGTAAACAAATTTTAACAAAAATTCGTAAGTAGCTCGGTCGGAGCCATTTGTAAGTACAAATAATGTTTTAAACGTGAATAATTTGTAGATACTCGTATGTAGGCATAGCGGACTAATTGATTTTTTGTACGTGTTCGAAACAGATGCGTCTAAAGAAATAATACGCCAACACTTGTTCAAATTTAATTTATTTTTTTATAGATACAGTCATTCGTTGCGTAAAAATCAATTTTGACGGTATCGGACACTCTATTGGTTGAAAATGAACATTATAAGATTTAAATCAATGACACAATAATTGTACGTTACATTTTCAACAAATAAAGTATACGCTAAAAGTATTAAAAAGAACCGGATGGGCCTCGCTCTGCTGTACAGTTGGGGGTGGAGTGCACCTCGTTTATAGGATAGGTCATTATTATAATGGATTTGTTAAATTTGAATGCAATGATAGATATCATTGTATACGAATAACGATTCTGAACGGAGTTAATATGTTTGTCTAGGATATAATACATTGTTATTTATAAACATTGTAAAAAGTATATTTTATTTTGAAACGATAAATATATTTTTCAATTAGGATGGGTTGGCAGTTGCATACAGCGACATAGTTTGTCAGTCTAGAATATTATACATTATATTATATATTACATGTAATTTTATGTCAATATTCGCTGTTCAAACGCTTATAAAAAAAAATTGTGCCTATGGATTTTAATAATTTTTGAATGACATTAAGAACTACTTCTGTGAAATCTTCGATTAAATTTTCAAGTATTTTGTACGAGCCAATTTTTTTTTATCACCGATTATAAAAAAAAAATTTAAAAAAATCGAATATTTTAAATGCCTATAAGTGGCTTAAAAATCAATATAATATTTTGAAAAAAATATTGCATAAAAGAAATACCAATCTTAAAAGCTAGTAGAAATTTCAAAAATCTGCGACTTATACTTTTTGAATTATAACAAATATTTAAAATCGTCTGAGAGTAAATCGCTATTTTATGCAATTTCGTAAATATTTAAATTTCAAACAGTCACAAAATTTTTTCCTCTAATTCCGGTAGAAATTTTTTTAAAGATTTTTGAAGAATAGCTTATAGATAACCTAGTGTTAAAATTTTGAACCTTAAGTATGAACAGAAAAAATTTTATGAATTTTTATCTACAAAATAACTTGCAAATTATCGTGATTTTTACACATTTTATACAAATTTGAGCATTAAGGGCTTATAAAAAAAAATTGAGTAAACCGATCACCGATATTTTTTAGTTACGATAAGTTTAACTTATTATAAACCTAGTATTAAATTTTCAAGAGTTTATATTTAAATTGTCTATAAATAAATCAAAAATAGGTCAAAATATCGACTCCGGGTCCCGAGCTTAGACTTTATTATATTATTCACTCAGGACGCTCAGGTTTAAAATGCTATGTTATGATTTTTCGTTTAAAATAATTAAACTTAATCGTATAAGAAACTAAATAAAATAATTAAATATTAAGTTACAAATTATTAAAGGGATAAACACTTTTATATATAAATATATTATAAGACACTATCAAAGTACTCCTTCCCTCAGAAAAAAAATTCTAAATACCATCACTGAACTTGATAATTATCAATACACGTAGCGTGTTAGTCAATACCATTGACATATTCATAACCTTAACTATAAATATAATTAATTTCATTATTATTATAATTTAATTTTAAACTCCTAAAGAAATCTTTTGTGTCCGAGTATGTATTAAGCTTATAACTTATGCTAATTAATATTAATTATTTTAAGCTTATACTCATGAAATAGATAGACACATGGACCAGACAGATTGGCCAAATTTACCTTTTCAATTGAATTTATTTAATTAAATAGACTTCGTAATTTTTAATTAGTAAAAATTCTGTAGTTTGCTGCATGAAGTATTCATTGGACATAGTGTATGTACTTTTCATGTAATATTTTTGTGCGTGATCCCTTCCACTTTGTTGAACTATTTCGAAGTAACAATTGGAACATCTACCTCGTTTAGAATAAATAAGCTTATGACCTTCTCTTTCATTTATTTTACATATTTTAAATATGTTAGCTTTCGTTGGTAAAGTTTAAATTATATTTTCCTTAAATTCTGTTACACCCATTTTATTAATAGTTACTGAAGTTTATTATGTTAATGCAATGACAAAAACTCACAACGCGATGACGAGTCAAATGAAAATGAATGTATGAATACAAATAATATAATACAGTAGGCATTGAGTACCATATATGGTACTCACTACAAATCGATTTATTTTTCTTTAAATAAACTAGAAATTACATCGATTAATAATTAAGGTAAGAAAATTATAAGAAGTATGAAAAATAAAACCACAGCCTATTTTATAACACGTCCAAAAATACTAACACAGTAAGTACCCATTCTGATACTCATATCGTTTGAGAACAGTTCTATAAAAATACCCTGGCAGTCAACTTATTAATATGTTCAAAGGTGTACTGTATAGTTAATATACTCTATATATACAGAGCATATGTATACTTGTACACTATATCATTATGGTTGAACAACTGAACCAGATTTCTTCTCCGTGGTGAATCGTTTACGGTCTAAGCCAAATAATACGTCTAATTTAGAATTTATTTATTATATTGGTTAAAATATTTTATACGTGTGAAAGGTACTACCTATCAAAAGTTCTGTTAAACGGTTAGATCTTATAGTTATTATACTCAACGAATATATTAATATATTACACGTAAATCTTGTGGTGATCGACGTTGTTAATTTCCTGAAACCAGTAAGCAGTAGGAAGATGTGTTAATAAGTGTGTCATAACAAAATATTTATCAGCTATGTAAATTGAAAGAGGGATTGAATTAAAAAATTATAAAGATATTTTACTCACGTTTTTATCTATATTTTACATCACTAAACATGATAAAAAACTTTCTTTCTTTTAATACGTGATGTTAATTTAATTTTTATTTAACTGTATTTAATCCGTTTTACTGGATTAAATCAAAATTTTAATAATTTATTAAAAAAATAAATTATTTGAAAAAATAAGGGATTAAATATCGTTTTTGTTTATTACCAACTGACAAAAATAAAGCGTTTTTTTTTTTTTTATAACATCTATATTTTTAATTGTAGTTTACATACTCTTCAAAAGGAAAAAAGGAATTATTATACATAAAATATAAAATATATCAATATTGTAGTAAATTCGAATAATGATAATAATAATAATAATACTAAAATATTAATGATTAAAATAACTCTTCCGTTTTCAATAATAAAATATTAAAACAGTAATATTAAGGATAAAATTCAATGACTTCAATAAAAGTTATAGAATGCATACGTGATGTGCATAATGTTATTACGTTTTTTGATTAATGACAACTTTGTTGAAATTGAACTCTTATAGAACATAAAATAAAAATATGAAAGTTTCTGTGAGTATGTTTTGAAAACTGACTGATTACGAGTCAAAGAATATGATTATTGATGGGTCAAACTATTCGAAGGTCGAACTGAACTGATCCCCATAGGTACGGTATTCTAATTCTATGTCAAAAAATATGATTATTTCAATTTTTATGTATAATAATAATATCAAATTAGACGAAAAAAAAAAACGTTATCTATTCATAACATAAATAAAATTATTGACGAAAATACAAAATTATTTCTTTTATATTCTGTTATTCGTTCATGATTCATTACGTTTACTTGTACGGTATTCATATTTTTATTGGTAGTAATATTTTCTTATTTTTATTTTTCATTTTCATATTAATTTAAAAAAAAAAATATTTAGTTTCAAAATAATGTTATAATAATAATTTATATTAATTGATTGAAAAAATAATTAATTTACTTAATTTAAATAATTAATTGTATTAGTTCAACTGAAAATTTATGTTGGAATCTTATATATTTTATTTCCATCTGAATCTCTCAAACGATTTATTAAGTAATTTTTTTCTGAACATTTTCAACCTACTGAAATTCATTTAATGTCCAGATGTATATATAATTATAATCACTGTAGTTTGAATATTATAAACTAGTGGTAATAAGTACCGTGGTTTAATCAAATAAAAAACCGTTATTAATTATAATGACAAAATATTACCTAAATGTTAAACAAGATTTAATTTTTGGTTTTTTTTTAATATTATAAATTCAAGGCAAGAGAATATTGAAATCACAAATGTACACTAAATGTATGTAAATTTCATATCAAACATTTCGTTTCTACTTATCTTTGTAGTAACACAAAAATACGTAAATAGAAATAATAAAGGTACTACATACAATAATATTTTATGATAACATTATTCAAAATTTACATCTTATATTGCATTATTTGTACTTGTGATTATTGATATTAGAGTATAACATATGAATTTACTAATGGCTCTTCTTTATATATGATATTCACACAACGTAATATGTCTAAAATTAAAATTAAAAATACTACCAAAGTTCATGAAACGTTATAAAATAAGCCATTAAAAATGTTTTCTACTTCAAAATGTTATTAAAGATAACATATACCAAAAACTCTCTATTGTATTAATTTCAATTATATATATTATATATTATTTATACTATATTATACTATTCTATAGTGTATATATTTTTATAATTGAAAATTGAGCCTGATTTTATTTAAAAGAAATATTATACTATTCAGGGGCGTACTTCGAAATATATAATTAGAGAGGGCACAAAAATACACTAAATACGTAATTATACAAATACCATTTAAAAAAAATAAATACAGTAGCGTGCACAGGAAATCACAATGGGGAAGATTTTTATAAGTTATAATACATTTAAATGCATTGTGGTGATAGCACCAAATACACACATAAGGGAATTTATGGGTTAATTTGGGGGGAGTGATATAACAATGATATTATAAAACAGAAATATCAAATATCAATGATATTCTATCATGATATACCCTCGTGTGCTCGTACGTACAAAATGAAAGAGCCTAGAGATTTATACTTTCAATAATAAAAAAGTATAAAATACGTTGAATGGGAGAGGAACATGAGCCCCATGGGCCCCTTTAAAAACTCTCCTGATACTATGCATGTAAATTATTTAATATTTCAAGTAAAGTGAATCATTAACAATATTAAAGTAAAGAAAAAAACAAATCCATTACTTTGAGCGATTTCTAAATAAAACATCGTATTTATTTAAACACTTTAATGATTGAAACAAGTAATATTTATTTAATCATTGTGTATGGAAATAAAAGTATACAAATAACATATGTAACATATTAAGACTTAAAAGACATATAAGACTAAGAAAATAAATATTAATAAATATTATAAATAATATAATAAATATTAGAAAAATTATCTATAATGTACAAGGGGTTTCTAATAAACAAGGAAACTCATAAATTATTATAACTTTCATTGTTTTGATTTTAATTAAATCACGTATAATAGATGAACATAAATCGAAGTATAATACACTTTTTATTGTGTTTATGATCTTTTAAATTAAAATTTTTAGGGAATCTACCATAAAAACGTCATCATAAATATTTTCTCATTGTTTTTTTAAATTTTGTTTTATTATGTATTGTAAGTAAAATATAAATCTAATAGCCATGTCTTTTATAAATACGACTAGAATTCGTTTTATTTTCACTATAAATAGATATAATTAATGGGTTATTAATTTCGTAATTTTGTGATCTCTTCGATCTGCGGTAAAGTGTGTTAACTATTATTCTTATTCCACACTAGTGATGGATAAAAGCGGCTATTAATTGGATTTCATCATGTACTACAAACTAATTATTTGACTAAAATTTGCGTACCCAACTAACTTAAATTAGTTGACTAATTCGACTAAAAATTAATTAGATTAATTCAACTAAAAATGAATCCACTAAAATGCATTTAATTGTGTTGTAAATAAATATCTTACCAACGACTGAGTACCTACTACAGGATGCAGAAAACCGAAACCTAACCATAGAAATTCTGTGACAGAATACATAGATTAGAACATACTCTGTATCCAAACTATCGACTAATTTAAAATTAGCTTCCTTTGTATTCGTTTATTCATAATACAAAATTAAAAATTATGAATTAAAGTGTCCTTATATAAAAAAATACGATAATTATTTATTATAAGTAGCTCGTAGTTAATTATATATATACCAATTTAATTTACCGAATAAAATTCGGTAAATATATAAACTCTCGCCATACAAATGCCTAAAAGAAAGGTTTAGAAGTTTAAGTTTTAACCCTTTCTCATTGAATATTATACGTACATTTTACAATATAATAATCCGGAAAAAAATCTTAAACATAGAAAACTTGATTTTGTTTTATACATTTTTAATAATATATATATAGTATAAGTAATCAGTAAGTAATTGTATTAAAATTTAAATCAAGTCAAACGGTTAAACAGTTAAATTCTTTATATTGGTACATATATTGGTACACATATTTATGTGAATAGAAACTTTTATAATTATAACCGATTTTTTACGTTAAAATACGATTGTTCATTTGTTACTTTAATTTTTTTAAATGGATAACTTACGTAACTCTAAAAAAGTCGGATAGTACCATCAAGACGAACAAGTGTCAAAAAACAATATGTATCTAAAATTAATAATTTTAAAATAAAAACATCTAAATGGTAAGTACCTGTCTAATTATTTTATTAAATATAAAGTATATTTTTGGATCAAAAGGATATTTCCCTCTCCCCCTAGAAGACAAATCAAATCTACTGTTGTCATAACGTGTATTTTGAGCTATACGCATATTATTTTTATACACAGGAAACCTATTCAGTCACAGATTGAAATATTTAGCTTTGAAATTGTGGCTTCCAATAATTGGATAATATTTGAATGAATTTATATTATTTATTTTTTCATAAAATTAAATAGATATTATCGTTATGCTATATCATATATTATGTCGTATGTTATAAATGTATGTAAACTCGTGCTATATTATAATAAGCAGTTTCGTCATCAGATAATATACATTATATTCTCTATTCACTCGGAATGTTTTATTTATGACACAAAAAGTAATACTGTGTTAAACACAATTTAAATTATATTTTAATAATGAATTTATAAATTATATATTGGTGAATACAATTAGGCAAACAGTAGCTATACATTTTAGTTAGGTACGCGCGAGCCACGAATATTAAAAATATTCTGATATAGCATGTATTAATAATATGCGAATGCATTTTATATTCAAACTTTGCGTCTGGCACACGACGGAAGTTCATACAATAATAATTTGCGCACCCGAACTAACCGTCTATATCGGACCGGTTCGCGGTCGCCGACGACAAATAATGGGCGTGTCAAATGTCGCACGTAGTGTGCTTGCGTCACGTGAAAACATAGCGCATTCTCTCGGTCGTTGTATACGTTTCACTTTTAGTGTGGCGTCCACTTAAATTACAAGATTTTCTAAAAAATGTCTACTGTTATAAGTCTGCTGGTACATGATATATGTAGTACATAAAAATCTATAAGATAATGTAAGTATTCTATACGAGATTTAAAAATAGTTTGGCAATATACACACTTTATAATACATATAATACGTATAATGAATGTGTTATAAACATAATTATGTTAAATATCTCTTTTTGCAAATAATGTATTTATATTTGATAAAATGTTGCAATTTTTTAATAATGGCTATTGTGGATTAACAATAATCCTACAGATATAGGACTTAACTTATGTTTAAAAATTTAAAAATAATAATCATAGAAACCTGAAAATTTTACTGAATTTGTGCAGAAAAATATTGAGTGTATTGTACTGTCACAATTTTGTTTAAAAGCGAGTTTTAAATGTTGACAATGAATCAAGAAATAAAAAAAGAACCGAATGGGCCACGCTCTGCTGTACACTTGGGGGTGAAGTGCGACTCTTCATAGGATAGGCCATTATAATGGATTTGTTAAATTTGAATTCAATGATAAGTATCATTGTATACGAAAAACGATTCTGAACGGAGATGATATGTTTGACTAGAATATAATACTTGTAATACATGTACAATAATTTATGTTATTTATAAATATTGTAATAAGTATATTTTATTTTGAAACGAAAAATTTAGAAAAATCGAAAATTTAAATTGTCTATAAATAAGTCAAAATATGTCAAAATACTTTGAAAACATAACCATGTATAGAAAACGTCAATATAAAGATTTGGTGAATATTTCAAGTTGTTGCGGTTTTTCGTTTTTGAGTTAGAGCATTTAAAAAAAACCGATATCATTTGTCAGTATAGAATATTATACATTATATTATATTTTACATGTAATTTTATGTCAATATTAGCTGTTCAAACGCTTATAAAAAAAAATTGTGCCTATGGATTTTAATAATTTTTTAATGACATTAAGAACTACTTCTGTGGAATCTTCTATTAAATTTTCAAGTATTTTGTAGAAGCCAAATTTTTTTTATCGCCGATTATAAAAATAAAATATAAAAAAATCGAATATTTTAAATGCCTATAAATGGCTTAAAAATCAATATAATATTTTGAAAAAAATATGACATATAGGAAATACCAATCTTAACAGCGGGTAGAAATTTAAAAAATCTGCAACTTATACTTTTTGAACTATAACAAATATTTAAAATCGTCTGAGAATAAATCCCTATTTTATGCAATTTCGTAAATATTTAAATTTCAAACAGTCCTACAATTTTTTCCTCTTAGTCCGGTAGAAATTTTTTTAAAGATTTTTGAAGAGTAGCTTATAGATAACCTAGTGTTAAAATTTTGAACCTTAAGTATGATCAGAAAAAATTTTATGAATTTTTATCTACAAAATAACTTGCAAATTATCGTGATTTTTACATATTTCGTATAAATTGGAACTTTGAGCACTTATAAAAAAAAATTGTGACTTACGATTTTAGATTTTTTTTTTATCAGTTAAGGAACAACTTATAAGAAACCTTGTATTAAATAATGTATTGTTAAATATGTAACCAAAATAAAATTATTTTAATGATTCAAGCATATATCTAGGCTTAATTTTATTTAACCGTATGTATTTGCCAATAACTAATAAGTGATTACTTATTAGACGTGGCCACTATTCAGTGGTTATTGGTTGGCTTTATTATTATTATTTAAGTTTATACATTGTAATTTATGGAAAGTTCCAGCCAAAGATTTACGTTTTATGTCCATGTGTTCACACAATTATTGTTTATATTGTTATTATATGAGTATAATATTAGCTATTAGGTATACGTATATTAAATTCCGGGCGTAAGCATTGGCAGCGGGTATCGGCCAGTCGTCGATTATATAGATAATAAGTTATAAAATCATTATAAAATCGAATGGTATTATTTGAAATACATTCATTTTTATATGTTTTCTGTGTAAATAATTATACAATATCTTTTCTTCGTTTATAGAATATGTATATTTAAAATTTATAACGTTCATACGGTAATATTAAGTGTTTATTATTTCTCGTTTCACTTCCCACAAAAATAAATTATCTTTTTCAAAACTATCTAGATAATTTATCTAAGATAACCATTTTATTTAAAAAGGTAGATAAAAGGATACTTCAAATTATTATTATCTATATAAGATAAAAAGATTAATTTTTTTATCTAGATAAATCATCTAAATAAAATTATCTAGATAATGTCCAACACTGAAAGGCACTACAAGATAGTAGCTTAATATTAATTTATAGATTATGTTCATGGTGTTGTTAGTTGTGCTTAATTTTATTTTTTTATTTTATTTTTTTAATAAAATTTATCGTAATATAAGTTACAATTTTTATTATTACCAAAATAAGTCAAATAACGGCACATTCAGTTAATGGTAAATCGAACAAAAATTAACCAATTAATAAAAATCAGTCGAATAATAACATTACAAAAATAATTTACATTAGTTGAAATAAAATTAGTCGAATAATGAAAATAAGTCGAATTGAAATGTGTTTCATAAAAATATAGTCAAATGACTAATTATCCCGTGTACAGTAACTAAATTAGTCACACAGTACTACCGACTGATGCGGTAGGAATTACTCACTTCTGCTCATCACTATTCCATACCATAATGAACTCTGAAACATTATTTTACAGTTTGTGAGGGTCGACATTTTAATGATCACCGGCTAACACTAGTTATTTTCGGATTTGTTAACGCTAATCATACAGTATATTATTATGATCCAACACAACTTTTCAATTCATTATAATCCTCTCTATTTTCAAATTTCCATTACGGATTTCATTAGTGAAATTAAGTAATGTAAGCTTGAAATATTTTCGATTGACTTTCATAATATCAATTATGTTCTCTTAATCCAATTTATTTAATATATATGAGTATGCCATAGTCACTTGATGAAATTGAACATTTCACGAAATAGTAAAAGCTATCGCAAACTTGATGAAATAGTAAAATATTTTACAAAATGGCCACTTCGATTTAAAATCGACTAATTCGTTTAAATGTAGTCGTTCACTCCGTGTACTATCAAGTTATAATATGTAATTAAATTCTGTAATGACGTTTATTAGCAACATTAAAATAACAAAATTGAACTTATATAATAGGTTGGCTATTTATAGTGTATAGGTGTTATTGGTTTTGACATTGTAATGTAGTATCAGTATATTGGTAATACCTTAATTATTCGATATTCAAGTGTATAGTTGTATAGTTTCTGTATGGATAGCATTCTTTAGTCATAGACGTGCGCACAGGGAACTCCCGAAATTTTGGAAATTGGGCCTTCCAATTCAAGTTTAAGAGTTAGGGACCTGTAATTTAACTGATATTGCTCAAATTAAATGTAATTTATTATAAAATATTTGGTAAAAAAAAATTATGTTAAATGAATGTTTAAAATCAAACTAAATTTTTAAAATTTTCATGCAAAAACTTATTATGATAATATAACTGCTACAATTAATTGAAAATGTATAAATCATAAATAATTGAAGCTATCTGAGAAAAATATTCGATATTTCAGGAAAACATATTCATTGAGACTAATGTACCAGAATATTAAATAATAAATTGTAGTTATGTTTATTTAACTTTTTTTTTTCTTTATTTAATGACGTTTATTGAGAATTTACAATCTGTATATTATATACAATAAGTAAATATGATAAGGTATAATTAGTAATATTTAACTATTTATACATTATAATTTATTAAAGATATCTACACGTTTTGTTTAGATAGATTCCATAAGTATTGTAGAAACCTTCTGAAATACAGGTCTAAGTATGTTTATTGTACATCCACAACATTTTCATTTACTTTAATGAAACGATCATATATTGTTCGATTAAATATGGAGGATTTTAATGGTAAAAATGAATTTTATAATAAGCTGAAAAAAAGTTTATGACAGGAAAGATTTAATTTATTATAATGGAAATAACTTATGATACATTTTTTTTTTTTTTAAGTACGGGACGAGCCCTATTATATACAAGTAGACAATAAACAATAATAATATAAGCTCTGGGGAAACAAGCTCAAATTTAGAGGGAGAATGAAGGATCAGTATTGACAATGCGCATTAGACGGATGATTGGTGAGTTAAGATAGTATACTATCTTAACTCGCCAATACCAACTATAGTTAGAGAAAGAAAATGGTATGTGGAATAGAACAGATGATCGTGTACGGTGGGAGGGGAATGAGGGAACATGAGATAGTGATTCATGACTGTCAATTTTTGAGGAAAGAAGATTATAAAGAAATGCAAGTGTAGGTGTCAGGACGGGAATATAGTTAGCTGAGTGACGACGATCAGCGAGACTTTCAAGGGAAAAGAGGCGTTGGATTGGTATGTAATCGTGAGGTGGACAGGGTACATTTAATTTGTAGGCAGTATAACGGAGGAATTTTATTTGGACCCTTTCTATCATACTACGTGCAGATGCTTGGACGAATTCCAGAGGATGATTCCATACTCAAGGAGGGGGTAAACTAAGGAACAATAAAGAGCTTTTAGTGGAGTCAGTAGAGGAAAATCTGAAGAGACACAATTTATGAAGCCCAGCAGCTTAAGGGCCTTACAATAGATTATCTGGATATGCATATTAGAGCACAGGTTACATGTTTGGGAAAATCCTAAATTCTTTACAGAATTAATGTAAATTTTTAGATGGGTATTGTTGACGGAGTAAGTATAATTGAATGCAGAATTAATACGACAAAAAGTCATTATTAAGCATTTAGGGATATTAAGAGTAAGTCCTAAAGATTCACCCCATGACACTAAACGCTGAAGGATTTTTTGGAGAAGATGACAATCGGCGATGGATTTGATACAGAGGAAGATACTCATATCATCAGTAAATATAAGGATTTTGGCATGCTGAAGGATGGAAGTGGCTGAGTTTACGAATAAATCAAATAGAAGCGAAGAAAGAACAGCACCTTGTGGTAAACCTGATGAGGATGAAAAGTGATCTGAAGAAGTGTTATCCACCGTTACCCATTGGATCATATTTATAAATGAGTAAGAGTTTGTAAGAAAAAAGCCAGGAAAGTAGGGATTTACCGATGCCTATAGAATCAAGTGTTAAAATTAGATGATTATGATCAATACGGTCGAAGGCCTTGGAAAAATCTATATAGATTACATCAACTAGGCAGTTATCACGAAAAGAATCAAAAATATATGAATGAAGGCTAAAGTTACAGTTGATCTACCAGGACGGAAGCCATGTTGCTCATCAAATAGGATACGATTTAAGGAAGAGCTAATCGAGTAAAGGACAAGTGTTTCAAATAATTTGGATAGATGTGAAAGGACAGTAATGGGACGATAGCTTGTGACATCTGTAGAATCACCAGATTTCAAGATTGGTCTAAGTGAGCCAAGTATAAGAGCTGACGGGAAATACCTGATTCGATGGAACGCCTAAACAATAACCACAACGGTTCTGCTAAAACAGAACGAATTTTATACAGAAAATCACCCTGTATACCATCTGGACCAACAGACTTTATATTTCAAAGGTTACATAAACATTGGTAGACGTCAATAACCAGAAAATGAGCATTAGATGGAAGTGGAAAGTGGTCGAGAGGATGTAATGTCTGGGATGAAGTTTGTAAAGGCATGGTGAACACAGAAGAAAAATACGTAGCAAACAAGTTAGCTGCTTCGAAATGAGTTTTGATCAGTATACCATGGAGCGTAATAAAACTAATAAAACTCCAGAAGTATCTAGGGTTACGTAGTAAGGAAGATTCTGTACGAGAGATAAAGTAACTGTAGGATTGCTTGGAGATAAATTTGAATTTAGTGAATTTAGAGAATTTTGGTTGGATCAATACAAAATCGACAACAGCTTACGGACGCACTTAAAATAGAGTAGAACATAGTACGCAAAAAACAAGCAACTATTTCCGAAGAAATATACGAAAAACTCGAGATCAAATTTTACTATTGCAGTAGCAGCGTTACTGAATTTAAACACTCTGAAATTAAATAAGAAAGTTCCAACGATATTAATTTATTTTTCAAATAATATTTAGAGTTTTGACAATACAGAATTATAGACTAGAATTCATAAAAATAATACATATTTGTCAACTTTTCCTCATTTATCTTTTCACAAAAGGTATTTAACAAACAAAACGATTATAAAATTATAATAAGTATTTCTTATCTTGTATGAAAAATAAGTAAATAAACTAATTATTGTATTTTACAAAACATTTAATTTAATATTGAATTATAAAGATTAAAATTATATTAAGTAACATATACTAAATAAATTTTAAGTGATATATTTATAAGTATTTGAATATATTTTGTAGGTACATTTTAATCTTACCAAACTTATTAGCTTGCTTAAATAAATATAAAATATCTCGTATGGTATATAAAGTGAACGATGTTAAAACGGAGTGACTATTTCGTGAAACAATTATGTACCTATTTGACGAAGAGTGAAAAAGCCGTTTCATAAAATGGTTGATTTTATCAAATGACTACGACAAATATATTATTCATGATCAAGCTAACGATTTCATAATAAAATGTTAAAACATTCTTGCATGTACGGTACATCATTAATAATATCGTATTTGAATCTGTGTATGATACGGTGAAACTTATTTCACTTCCAAAACTAAACATTTCAGCTTAAATATATTTTTAGAGTGTCGTTCTGCAGTAGTGTACTTGGTAGTATTATTTTTATGAACACGAATCAAGAGAACGTTTAACAAGTGAACAATTTTATTGTAACACATATATCTTTATTATAATTTCATGCAATAAACTCGTAAACATGTTTCATTGTCTGATTTCATTACGCCGTTTTTAGTTTTCATTTATATAAAAAAAAAAAAAACACCTTTTCATAATAAAAACGACATGATATTATTGGTTAAAAATATTTCTCTATGTAGCATTGCTGTCGTGTTCTAATGTTTCGAATAAAAAAACGAAATAAAGATAAATATTATTATATCATAATTAAAAAAAATTATACCTATTGTGTTTTCCAACACTAATAATAGTTAATTACATAGGTAACACACTTTGAGTTTTTACGAATCTCCCTACAAAATTAATTATAATGGTCATCTGCAAATTATTGCTGAAGCATAAAAATTTGTGTACCAAGTGTTTATTTATAATTTTACGTTCGACCCAACAGTTCACGACTCAGTCGATTGGTTCAATCGTTTGCAGTAAATCGCCAAACATTATCGCAATGGTTTCATATACGACATAATTTAATGTTTAAAACCGTAACGTGAAATGTCATGTGCAGTATGAGGAACTAATTTTTTCTCTCTCATCTAGCTGGTTTGGTTAAGAGTCAATAAACCTGATCATTTTCAGGGCGGTTTAAATTTCGCGTTATCTTAACTCGAACACACTATCAAGTATGTACAGTAAATATTGTTGTGCTTATTGATGCAATAAAACTGATGTATGATACAAAACTTAACATAAAACAAATAATATCATAATAATTGAACCTTTCCGGAAATCATAACCATTTATAAAAACAAATTAAGAATCGATAATTTAAATAAACCGTTTGAGTTCGACGAAATAATCACCGTGAAAAAAGATTTGCATGTATTTTTATTTCGCCGTATCGTGCAACTATTGTCGTATGTTGAAAAAATCAATAATCAGCCACAACGAAAAAAATTGACTCAGATCGCTTTGACAACTCATGCTAATACTGGCCCTTTATCTAACTTCTTCAAATCATAAATACCAACTGTTCGTCCATTTTAAAAACCTAACTCCCTGATTAACAATTAGACTTGACGTCCCATCATGAATTATTTATACGCCTCACTCTCATTTTAGGTAACTTCAGCGACCGATTCAAATGGTAACACTTTATCTCCATGCAGAATTATCAAATCTGTAGTGCGTAGTACACCCAAATGATGCCGAGGGTCGAGTGTGCGCGTAGCCCTCCTTTAAACGTTAAAGCTGAGCGACGTGAATTTGTTATAGTGAAAATATAAATATTTACTTATTTAATAGTCTACTCTCTTTCTCTATCTCTCTCTCTATCTCTATCTACTGTAGCTTAATCAATGTCTACTTAATTTAAATCCATACCATTGATTTTGATCCTCTTTATCAACTACGTCGTTTTAAATCTATCGGGTATATATTTTATATAAAATGTAAATGCATCTAATTGTTAGGCTGTAAAAAAAAAAAAAAAAAAATATTATTTTTCTGACAGAAACCATAATAACATGCACTTTTCAGGAAATCAAGTAATCACTCACAGATAAGGTAGGTACAGATAATTGAATTAACAAAAGAAATTAAAATCAGCTAAAAGTTAATCAGTTTGGGAAAGTCGAGCTTAAAACGGTCAGTATGTTCATAGTGATAAATATTTAAAAAAAATATATCATTACTTTTAAGAATAATTTTTTTTTAACAGTCTATATAAGATTTTGTAATTAATGCACTAATAATGTGATGATGTAACGGATGTTAATGTTAATCAAATTTTTACTGAAAGTCGAAAAACATTACTTTCCAAGCACAAAATTCATTTCATACATCAACAAATCGAAAAATCTAACTTTTATTTTACATTTTTTTTTTACATTTTTAAGCCTTTTTTTTACTTTTAAAATCATTGTATTTTAATTTTTATGTTTTTCAATCGTTTTTATATATGCATGGATAAAATTTGATAAAAATTTAGTTAATATTCATGTATTTATGTATTGAATTTATATGAAGTACAAAGAAAAACATATTATTTATATAAGAAGAAAACAAATTTTCTCAATGTTAAAAACAATTTAAAAAGCACTTTTTTAGTGCTTTAAAAAAAATGTTTTGAATGCAATAATTCATATTTTTTAGGCATTATCCTTGCTTTTTAGAGTATTAAATCCGTTCTCCTTAGTAATAAAATAACAAAATTGGTCGTGTACCTTCAAATCAAATTCGTAGTACGGTCGTGCGAATCCTGTACTCGTATTTCTAATAAACCTTATCATCTTATCGGTGTCATTTAATCAAAAACATTTTTCATTTTGAAAAATTCTTTTAAAAAACCTATAACCATTATCTTTATTTCAATAATATGTCATTCATTAAAAATGATAGGAAGGTAATGGGTCTTAAAGAACATTATGCAATGTTTGGATAATCTGCTTTTAAAGGACACATTAATATATGCATTTTTATTTTTATTTAATTATTTTTGTGTCTGTTATAGAAGTCTGAAATTTTAATTTTTCATAGCGCAATAAAACGATATGAAAAGTTAACTCTTTTATTTTGTATTAATATAATATAGTAAAGATCGTAAGATAATGCTATAATTTTAATAAACGTTTTATCGCAAAATATGGGTATATATTTTATTCTATATAGTATTTGACCACCAGATAATTAAAACCATCTCAAATGGTTATTTAGATATATCCTTCAAGTAGATAAACCTTAATTCATAACTTGCACATAGAGTTAAGAATACGTGACACGTTTCAACGTTCAGCCTAATAATTAAATGAGATTATTCAGTTACACATTAACTAATCTTATAATATTGCATACATTATACCATTAAGAAATATTAAGGTATATTGCCTCTTAATAAGAATCTTTCAACAAATGCTTCTTAACACATTTTTGTTTTTGTTTTACGAAATTCCACATATAATACTGGCATAAGCAGTTTTGATAATATTTATCTCGAGACATTTTCCGATAAATAAGTAAAGGTTTATATTTTTCTCCACTTTTTGATTGAATTGCGGTACTGCTACTACTTATCATTACTAAACTCCTGCAGATGACATTTCTTCTCACGCATTACGAAATAAATAAATAATAAGACCTCGGGATCTTAAACGAGAAATATTTGTACTACATTTATACATTATTGCAATTTATAATGTAAGTAATTGAGTATTTTTGGATAGCCTAATATGTATAAGCAGTATATAGTAAATATGTCTTATATGTAGCCTTATTTATGTCGACTTAACATTATTAAAATTATAATTACTTAAATTTCAAATTATTTCATAGTATTTCTCTCATAAATTATAAACGAATACCAGTATAAAATACTTTATAATGCTTATCGGGGGTTTTGTTTTATACGAAACGTTATAATGATCGTTTTCGTAATTATATTCATCGCACATGTATAACACGATGCATTATGGTAATGTAACACAACAACCAACACTATTTTAATTGAACGAGCGCATTGAAATATGTGTTTCCTAACTAAAATGAATTTAAAAACACAATAGAGTAATTTCGATTGCGCCTTTGCTGCAGCGCTAAGCAAAACCGAAAACCGCAATGTTAGCATTACGTATTATGCACGCGTCGACGAATACCCATTTATATCAGTGCACAATATCAGTGGTATACCTGCATTGCCCTCTTAAGTCAAAGGGCAATAATGTAATAGTTTTGAGTAAAATAACTTTTTCTGAATCATCTTGTTATTTTCATTAATACATTTCCAAAATTAATTAATAAATTAACGATTCTTAAATAATTTTCCCCGAAGAATCCATTAACACTCTTATATACTCATTAACACCTCAAAACGCATTTACGTATTTTTAGTTTAGAAACGTTGGACATCAATATTATTGTTTACAGAGGAAAAAAAGCAGTGTGATCATATATATCAAAACAAGAAAATATATTGTAACAAACAACTTATTTTATTAATAGCATAATCATCATAATAAACCATGAACGATGGACAAAAAAAGAGTAACAAAATTATTAAAATCCACAATGTAATAGTATTCTTATAATGCATTATTATAATGTATGAAAATATGAATGTTTAGGTTATAAAATTAATAACAATACTAAATAGAAATGCCATATTTGAGTCAATGCTAAGCAAAATTAGCGTACCTATGTGATAATTTACTGTTTTTTTGTTTAGTACCGTTCATATATTTGTAAATAGGTACGTAATATGTTTAACCACGTTTATTATGAAAATCATTACACAAGACTGTCTTAGGCTATGCAAAGGCCCATGAGCAACCGGAGTGTAGGTGCCCTTTTATTTGAAAAAAAAGTCGAATAAAAATATTAAAAGATTATTTTGTGTGATATAACTTTTGTATAACCGGTCAAAATGGGTTATTTATTTTAAAGAAAAACTTGTTTAAATAATGACATAACAAATAAAATATACGTACTACAATTGCACGCATTAAAGCATTAAATATTTATTTAATACTTTAACATTGCCATTTACATTAGATTTTTTCCTAAGACAGAATAATATTTTAATAGATGGTTGTATTAATTCGTTACAGTTTAAAATTTTAAATTGTGTATTCTATTATTCGGGGCCCCCAGCCAGTTAATAACCCTGGGCACAAGTCCCACATACCCATAGAGGTAGAGACGTAACTGCTATTGCACTTACGATATTTTTTCTAAGAAAAAAAACTAAAATAATTATAAACAATCGATATCAATATCAAAAACAATTATTTACTCATACGATTTAAATTCTGATGAAGCAATATGGGCCATTTAAAACCAGGCATAGAAACCGCGTTCCCGTGGTAGATTTACAGTTGCATTAAATGCAAAAATTGCTTATTACTTAGTATTTTTTAAACCTACTGTTTGGGCGCTGCATGCCCCAATGGGAAAATATCGATTACTTCATAAACCACAGAATCTTCTGTTTAGTTGACATTTATTAAAATTCCTTCCGCTAAATAATAGAAGTGTTCTTTTTTACAACGATACCATGAAATAATATAAACTCTATTTAATTAACGGTTTAACTATGCTGTACAATACAAACAATTTCTATTACTGAACAAGCAAAATATGCAAATATATTGGTTTCCATTGTGAAAAAAATAACCTCCAAATGATTCACAACTGAATGGTATTTCACTGTCGTGTAAAAATAAAATTTATTCACGTATACGAGGATACGTATGTAGGTTGTACGTATAAAAATATTACTATAAATATACACCACTTTGTTGGATAAATTATTAACTTGGTCATACATAGGTACAGCTTAATTTTATTTATAACATGTATATAACATTCCATGGAATTTCTTTCGGTTATTTTTAGATACCTACCTAATTTATTTACTATCTCCGATGGAAGTAATATCGACGAACGGCCAATTTTTGCATGATTTTCAAACATTTTTTGCTCCAGAGAATTTGAATACATTAGTATTATATTCTATATTTTTCATCGGCAGCACAAGACGAAGTTATTTAGAACATTATTAATTTACAATTTTTCATTGACACACTCGTTGACAAATTTGACGTTCACTTTTGTTTGATAGTCATTTGATTTAAAAATTCAATCTCGATATCGCTTTGTCAAATACTTAATGTGCTTCAAAACTAATATTAACCTAGTCGTTTTTTATCGTATTCGGTTCCAACTGTTTTTACCATCTCAATTAAACGAATTCCACGATATCGTCCTGTAAACATACTTGATGGTAAACTGAAACTCATACCGTACAGCTAACTGTTGATTAAAACTAAGAACTTTTTTATCGTGTTTGTAATTCGGGTAAGAAGATTGTTGAAATTTTAAGTTAACCGACATAGCTTCTTTTTCTGCTATCGATTTTTCTTTTTCCTCGGAACTTAAAAAATACGATACCATGATCTACCCGAAGCTTATCTAACATACTACTTTCATTAGTGAATGATAATTACTGTCTAAAACCTTTGATTACGAAATTGTACGAATTCATTTTTTTTTACATTTATAAAAACTTAGTACTTCTTCAAAAATTCCGGTTTGATTTCTTTAGATTAATATTTCAAAATTTTGACATTGTTTCATTGTGTTTACTTATTGTTGTTGCTCAGAGATGAATTTGTTGAATTTCCGTGTGTTTTATTTATAACATAAAATATTTATCACTTTTCACTAGGTTTATAAACGAATTTACATAAGAATTTATTGATGTCACTACTTCTCATATTTGAGGACTATTTACAGTTTTAAACGAAAAAACTTATCGATGTACTTGACTCATTCGACCATACAAAATGTATATCGTTTCCAACGTAAAGCGTAAAATAATGATTTTACATAAATAATGTTTTCACTCTACTCAATAAATGCAGGCGGCATTCATATTACCGCATGTGAACAACACTCTCAATTCACACATATAGCATATACAAGTTATTTCAATGTCTTACGTATATCAATGACAAGACATTAGTAAGTGGAACATTTTTCAAGTAGATAATTTCCTTCACTGTAGGGGCTTGTAACTAATTACAGTCATCGCACGTGCTCACACTACGGTATAAAATTTATCAAAAACACAATGAAGCACAATTTATCAATAGTAAAACGAATGACATTTAATTGATGAAATAAGTTATAACTCCTAGGAGCTATTAAAAAAAAAAAAAAGTTATAATTCAAATGTTTCAAAGTTTAATTGAAAATATGGACTACCATCGCATTGTAAAATGGAGTTTTCCTTTAAACAGCAACATTATAAGAAATTAATAACTATTGCTTTTGTATTTTTTTTTTTTTTTGTACATGTAATATTTTTATAAATTGAAGAGAAAATTAATCAATTCACTTAACTATTTAAATAATATTTAACTATCAAATTTGAAATTAATATTGAACTTTTTTTTTCCAAAAATTAATATTAACTTGATTATGAACTATAAACATGAAAATATTTCTTCGAAATAAAATATAACTGTTTATTATAATTTTAAAAATCCTTAATTTACCTAATAAAGTTAACGAAATCGGTATCAAATGAAATATAAATCAACCAGAAACGATGGATGTGAAAATTCCTTTTTATGTTTTTCGATTGGAAAATGAAATACAAATTCCCAATTACTTTTTTCTTTATAAAAAAATGTTGGTTTGTACTCGTATGTGAACATATTACAACAAAAAATATATTGGATAAGAACTTAAAAATACGAGTAACTTAAGATAACAGCACAGTATAGGTAACAATGTTTTTTATTTTAAAAATCTTGAATATTAAATCTATGATAAAAAATAATAAACAAGGTGTATATAGTTATATTTTGTATAAAATATAAAAAAACCGATGATAAAACTATGAGCAAACCAAAATTTAAATTGCATTTTAATTGGTTTTATTTGCGAATTTGATGTAATCAAAAATGAATATAATATAATGAACATAATATGCAAAATTGATATCATATTTATTTTTAAGCTTATTTAGCCGTTTATAGATAGCATATTCCCAATATAATTTGTGATCAGACCTAATAAAATATTTATTTTAATTGGTAAGAATATAAAATTTTTAATTCGTCACAGACAAATCAATGAAACTTGAATATAAAGTTATAAATTAATATATTTTAATATCCTTTGGTTGTCATAATGCCATTTTTAAAGAAATTTTATTTTTTTAAATATTTTTATACAAATAATATTATATAACTATGTTTAAATTTAAGAATAATTTCATTCTTAATTAATAGTTATATTGAAAGGCTAGGTTAGTATCTACATTTTGCACTTCATTTAAGTGGTTCCATTAAGAATGCCTGTTATTTTATTACGGAATACTACATCCTTTTGGTAAATAACTCTGGATAGTAAAAAATTCCAAAAATAACATTTCACATTACATTTATTTGAAATAAATATATTTTACTGCCTTTTATTTTGTAATAACGTTTATAGCATACAACGTCAACAATAACTGAACGTAAAACATTTTAATTTGACATGATTCTCCTATAACTTCAATAACATATGTTTTAACATATAATTATTTCGAATAAAAACACCACTTTTTATAAGAGCTTGAATCTATTTGTATATCTTTAAAATAAAAATAAAAAAAGTAAAATATTTTAGACAATCAATTTTTAATAACTAAGCCGTAAATATTAAAATCAGTTTTCAAACTTAAACTTAACACATTAATAATAAAACCTTTATTTAAAATCTAAATTAAAAATGTGAAGTATAGAATCAGTACTATCAATATAATAAACCATATATCTCAGAAACCACTATGCATAATCAGAATAAAAATTGAAAACTAAAATATTAGTAAGACAAATTACATTAAAATTTTATAATAAAACTCCAATTCATATAAGTAAATGTATGTAAAGAGTGCTCAACGACTACTGGAATTAAGGGAAAAAAAAACTTTTTATTATAAAAATAGGTTTATAAACGAAAACGTGTAAATTTTTTTCACATTTGCTCGTGTTCAAATAATAAGTAATTTTGATCCCACGGGTTCAAAGACGTGCTCTAGTACCACAGTAATTTAATAGCCTTCGAAAATGAAAAGCTCTTAATCATAATCTAAGAAAAGTAATTTTGAAAAGTTCAAGGAAACATTAGTTTTGAACGGAAGAAAAAATATTGGAGGTATGTATAATTTCATACCTAGTTGGAGGGAAAACATATGGAGCTGCAGCTTAATCGATTTCATACACTCTTGATTATGGCCAATGGAAGTTATATAAGAAGTTGGATACCGAATCATAAGTTTTTTTTATGCGAATGCATTCAACTTTTACACTTTAAACGGAGTGATTTACTGAATTAAAAGGTTTTAAAAAGTTGGTGAAAACTTCATCCATATAAAAACAAGTCATCAATTTACTATTCGTATAACAACACATTTTTGTAACAGTTTATTGATCAGATTATATAAAACCACGATCATTCTATAGAAAATTAAATAGAATTTAAGTAAGTTCAATTTAAAAATATATTTGATTGCAAAAAAAAAAAACATATCAAAACTAAATTTTATATCTACAGCTACAAATATAAAATAAACATCATAATTATTATAATTGACATAATATTTTTCAAACCTGATTACCGCAACCTAAATATTTATCGTAATGGTTTTAGAACTGTTTATTTGAGTGTAATTTTTGTTAACTTAAACAATTTCGGTGCATAATTTTAAGTTCAAATACACCGTCAGCTGATAATATACAGAAGAAGTATATAAAAGTATATTTTTCAATAATGGAAAATGTCGTTTAACTTATATAATCATCATTTGTAACACTATTAATTTCGTTTCGGCACTTTAAAACTTTAGTTAGACTGCAGTATAAGAAACACATGGTACCAGTACCAGTTGTAATGAAGATCGATAAATGGTTAAATTTATAATGCAGGTGTTATCCGCTATAAATAACCCGTTTCATGACCAAAATCGAACGGATCATATTTTATAACTGTAATTGACCAACACTGTTCCGGAACAACGCAGTTATTGGTTGACGCAGACAAACTATACACATTATTATGTAATGAACAAACAGATCACATGGTGAAGAGCAATGGCACACAACCCTGAGGGTCGCTAATTATTTAACACCAAACGAAAATGTATACACATGTATTATTCTACGTAGGGTTCGCTTAGTGAAAAAAATAAATGTCGGGGTTGTGAATTGAAAAAGATTGCGCATCACTGATTACGCAGTTGTAGTACTGTTATATATGATAGCGATGAAACGCCAACACATAGTGTTTAGTAACTCACGAGCAAAAGTTTTAAAATCAAACATCTAATTTCACTTAGAGCTATAATTCTTTGAAATCTACCGTTAGAATCTCGATAGAATCTGCCCCTTAAGTAATCGTACAAATCATCTTGAAACTTTTAAGAGTATATCGTGTGTTATTTTAATGAAATTGGGATTCCGATTCATGAGATATAAATTATGAAAATAATTAACGATGTTCCGTGAACAAATTTCATTATTACCAGGCGTATTGTATAGGCAATTTTAGTACATCCAAGAGTATTGGCCGTCTAAAAGAGAAAAGAGGTTATACACAAGAGGTTATACACAGCTAAGTAGGTACTATTAGTTACATATGGATATTTTTAGGTTTTTTATTATACTTTTTTTTATAAACGATGAATAAAATAATAACTTAATGGCTTCTTCCATCATGTTTTGGGTATGTGACGTTTTACATAAAACACTAATTTACACTAAGATACCATACAAGTATACACAATCAATAGTTAGCACTGATAAATCGATTAAAGTACAATTATAAAATATAATTAAAATTTTCATTTAGATGTTAAATATTGATCATTCAAAATATTCAAAGTGAATTCTTTTTTTTTTTAAAAAACTATACCATTTATACCATAGATTCATATAATTAAAAAAATGAATTCATTTATTTTGTACTGAAGTGAAAATATTATGAATGGATACAATAAAAAACATCAAAAAAAAACATCATTTTTAATAGTTATAGTTACAATTTTCCATAAAATGTCACTAATAATATTCTGTATCAATTTAATATTCCTTAAAAAGAATTGATTGCATTTAAAATAAATGATATATTTGTATAATATAGTAAAATTATACTGATAAAAACAATATAATATGTGTTCAACGTTAATTTAATAAAACACATTTACACAATGTAAGATTGTTATAACCATAAAACAACGGCAGTTTGTTGGATGAGTTTCAAAATTAATTACAGAAACAGAAAGAATAAAAATTAAAATACACCTTGAGATCAGGGTCCATGAAAAAAATAGGGTGAATTTCGGTTAGTAATAAATTAAAGCAATGTATTATAATAAAAAAGAATAAGTAAAAGAATAATGTAATTTATTAATTCATCAGTTTTGATTAATTACAATTATATTCTCAATACAAAATATTTTTATTTAATTTTATAGTTTATTTAAAAATCAATAATACTGTTATAAAAATTAAGAAAATCATTTTCATTTTTAATGGTTGAAATTCATAAATATTAAATTTTAACACTTGAGCTTAAAATCAAACAAACAATTTAATATAACTTGTATTTAAAAAGAAAAATAGGTTACCCAAAATTTCTAAGAAAATTGTGAAATTCATGACCATTTGAAAATCAAATTTTAACGAAATCGGATACTTCAATGAAGTACAATAACAAAATTACAAAAACAATATTCATCTGTTCCTTGTATCCCACCAAAGTATTGTATATTATCTTACTCACGTATTTCGATCTATTTTTTCTTACGAAAAACGACTTGAATAGCAATTTAAAAAACTTAATACTCTAGGATTTATATTTTGCATTAAATATCGCAATAAAATAATTAAAATTATGAATTTGAAACTATACCGTTTGGTGTGGAATTGGGTCCAATTTGAGCATGTAAAATGTTGAGGCCCGGTACTATGATGGCAGGCAAGGTACTTGATCGTAATAACGGAGGTGGCTGTTGTCCACGTGGCACCTCTTTATCTCTGAATGAAAAAATACAATATAAATATACATTTTACTTTTTCCATGTATTTATATATAGTTAAGGTTCATCAAAAATATTACATTACGGAGGGTATAAATTGTAAAACGTATAAATGATATAACAATTATTGATCGAATACGATTTTTTGAAAATGTTGTGTTTAAAATCTTATCGGATTCAATTAATAACGTATTTTCAAATGATTTAATCAACTTTTATAACATTCATCATATTTTGCATGTATATACATTTTTTAAAAAATAATCATGTTGAAGAACAAAAACAATATTATATCCACGATGGTTAGTTTCAATCAATAATGTCTTATTACAAACTTCACAGTACCGTTATGTTAATAAAATTGTGACTGACATTATTTATTACTTGCTGATAAACCTCTATCTAAGACAAAAATTTAAATTATTTTCTTGTTGAAATGTTATACACGTTAATAATATTTTAGTAATAAAAATTATTAATTTATTAATTCTTTTAAACTCTGATTAAATGTTACTAAATTAACAGTGAAATTAAAAAGCATAGATAAATTTATAATTCGATATTTAAATGAACTAAAAAAATAATAATAAAATAAAATAATTGAAAAAAAAAAATGATAAAAATATTATTAATAATTATATAAGTTAGCTTATTATTATCAACGTAACTTACTAAATCTTCTATAGGATTTGAATTATTTTTTACTGTTGTTCAGTGCCATACACTTTTTACGCGTTTACTTATTGATAAAATACTATAAATAAATTATTTAAATTACTCAAAGTTTACTGGATCGTCGCGCTTAAAAATATAGTAAAATAATAACAAGAAGTTTTGTTAACTTTACAAATTAAAATCTAACGTTCAGATTGTTTTAAAGACATCAAACAAGTATCAAACTATTTCATTTTATTCAAAAGTAATTCGATAATGTATTAAGCTATAAAATATTTCTGTTGAAAAATCATTAATGATGTTTCACAAACAAAAACTATAAAAACTTTTGTACAACTGATACAAAAAAATATAAATTAAATTGTATTAAAAGAAACAAAATTAGTATTTAATTTTATTTTTAATGTAATGGACAACGACAATCTACGAAACAGTTCTTATAAAACACAAGGAAAATGTGCTCGAGACTATTATAAATAAATAATTGAACGTCATATTGGCTCACGTTAAGTATAAATTATCTCTATGGTTTTAACATTTACCATGATTATAGTGACAGTACATTATTGTACACGGGAGTTAGATCTAAATGCAAACGCTCATTATTGAAAAGGTCCATTCAGGTATTCTTCACATTATAAAGGTTTAAGAAATTTAAATTTGCTCTTAGAAAACGATGGCGAAAAAAGTTTTTTTTTCTCTTAACTTACCAATAACAAAAATAACTGGATGGGCCTCGCTCTGCTGTACACTTGGGGGTGAAGTGCAACTCTTCATAGGATAGGTCATTATAATGGATTTGTTAAATTTGAATTCAATGATAGGTATCATTGTATACGAAAAACGATTCTGAACGGAGATGATATGTTTGTCTAGAATATAATACAATGTTATTTATAAATATTGTAATAAGTATATTTTATTTTGAAACGAAAAATTTAGAACAATCGAAAATTTAAATTGTCTATAAATAAGTCAAAATATGTCAAAATACTTTGAAAACTTAACCATGTATAGATAACGTCAATATAAAGATTTGGTGAATATTTCAAGTTGTTGCGATTTTTGGTTTTTGAGTAAGAGCATTTTAAAAAAACCGATATCATTTGTCAGTCTAGAATATTATACATTATATTATATTTTACATGTAATTCTATGTCAATATTCGCTGTTCAAACGCTTATAAAAAAAAATTGTGCCTATGGATTTTAATAATTTATGAATGACATTAAGAACTACTTCTGTGGAATCTTCTATTAAATTTTCAATTATTTTGTAGGAGCCAAATTTTTTTTATCACCGATTATAAAAATAAAATGTAAAAAAATCGAATAATTTAAATTCGTTCCATCACTCCGTTCAGAATCTAAAATTATTTACTCTATAAGAAGAAAATATTGGTTACATCTTTGTTTAAAGCGCAACATCCTAAATTCTTTTTTTGCGATATCCATAAAGATGCAAGTTCTTTACTAATAAAATGTTTTACGATGTTTTTAAATACAATAATGTTCAAATGTTAATGATGCGTACTATAGCCAACGTTACAAACAAATATTTCGTACATGCGCTTTGGACATTTTATAAAAGACTTGGAATTTTCTCATTACACTTGGAATGAATGCATATGAAAAATTAGACGAACAATTTTATTTTAAACATGACTTAACTTTATACAGAATACACGGATGAATTGCATTAAAATAGTTATAAGATTTTATACCAATCGTTATAGACATACAACAGAGAATATTCAAATTGAAAAAAATATTTTAGATTTCACAGATTAAATAATCCGACAAGCATGTGCAATTGAACGCTTTCAATTCAATGATTGAATGACCAAATCAGAAAATACTGAATACTAAATTTCTGTATTCTGTCCGTATTGAAAAGTCTGAAAATAAACTAAAGAAATTAATCGTTCATTCAAATTTTTCTTCTCAATCGGGTGCTGATGTGTATATATACACGCACACTATTTCTGCCAACAATAGGA
Organism: Sipha maydis; assembly: GCA_034509805.1. NCBI lineage: Eukaryota > Metazoa > Arthropoda > Insecta > Hemiptera > Aphididae > Sipha > Sipha maydis. The sequence goes on along the minus strand of JASXSY010003056.1, from coordinate 91,640 downwards.
AAAATTACTCCATTAGCCTACATGGTAGGGTTCATCATCAATACTAGCCTGGTAAGTATTTTTATTTTTTATTTTTATTTTAGCCAACTAAGTTATTTTTCAACGACTAATAAATACATCACGTTCAGTTTTGAAGTCGTAGTAGTTATTATTGTTAATGTGTGTAAAAAAGTGGTTTCAAGATTTGTGATTATCAATCACATACCTGCCTATACCATGCTATATCATCGTCGCGTTAAGTCAAGAGACCTCGACGAACAATGATGGTAAATAGAAATTTGATCTCATATTCTCGTATTAATATAAGAAAAAATAAATAAATCAAGCGGGAGGTTTTTCAATTTTTAATAACTGCTTACTGTAACTGCTTCAAATTAAATAATAATGGGGTCTTGGAATTAAAATCGTAAAAATAAAACAAGTGTTTAGAAGTAGCGTTATAATATACATCAGGTACGGTTACTGTTTTAATTCGCTATTATTATATAATCGCGCTGCCGTGCTCTTTTTTTGAACTTTTTTAGCTAAATTATATTTTTATCACATTCGGACCACGATCTTAACACTGTATTACCAGTGCCTGTTGTAATTCGAGTGAAGTTCAGTTCTGATTTTCTCAACTGACAGCGTGAATTCATTTCTTCTCGTCGAATCAGTGGTATAGGTGTATTTATTTGGAGCACACAAATCGCTTTCGTTGTGGTTTAACGATAACGCAAAAAATTCCTTAGAAGATTACCTCCGAACGGACGGATAGGCTGCTGGGGAAAAATTGGAAAAAAGTTCATCCGTCCAATTGATTTTTATAATAGTGTAAATCGAATTAAGTGTGTCGGCAACAATTCCAGTACACGCCGGTGTAAACGAAAAACTTATTTGCAATAGACGGATCGTGAAAGATAAACAACAACGCCCGCGCCAAAGACCTCTCCTAAGAAATATTCACCGAGAGAAATTTTTCAGATTTATTTTTTAATATAAACCGCACGTGACGCGTGTACGATGAACAAAATAATATTACCGAGCGCTTATACTCGACGTCCCTACACCGGTAAAATTATCCGGAAGCCGCATACGTACTACATCACACATGCGTTATATTTTGATGAAATAAATAACCGTTTCGTTTTTTGCTTTTTTTTTTTTGTTTTTTATGTAGTTTTTACGTAGGATAAAGTGGATTTGCTACCATGACAATTTGCGCGGTGGAAATGCTTAATTTCTTTTTTTTTTTTTGTTAAAATTTTAATTTTACAATCAATAAAATAATGTTTACAGTAAGCGTAAGTGATAACAGTTGATAATGGTTTTTGAAATTTTTCCACGTAAAGAAGCCATCTTGATGGCAACACAAAAAAATGTAAAATAATATATTAAAAGATGGTTTTGTCGAGGAACAACGGCGATACGATTGCGGTGAGCGTAAGGAAATGGTCGTCGCTCCGATTCGATACAAATTGCGATGATCGAATTCAGAAATATTGATCAAGACCTAGAAAGAATCGTTTTTTACGCATACACCACCACTATTCGCTGGATCGCCCGCCATCATGTACGTGCGACCGTGACGATATGTTAAACGTTTCCTTTAAAATACGTGACGAGCACAATATACCGATTTCGTTTTGCAGTACAAAATATTGTTCGTGTAAAAGACGAATTGAATCGACCTTAAAGACGAATCGATAAACGATTTGAATATTTTTATTTGCTTTACCCCGCTCATTTGATTATACATAATAACACGTGTGACGATAGGAATATTTATTTTCAAACGTTCCGGCACTGTTGTCCAATGTTTTAAGACGACTAAAATATTTAAAATAAAGCCATAACTGAACAACGAATAAAAAAAAAAAAAAAATGTTTTTTTTTTGCCATCACCAAACGATGTATCGTACTTCACACCATACTCATCGTAAATGATACAACACGTGATCATATCACTCCTATTCTGTAAGAGTCATGCACCATACGAATATAAAACTCGGTGGTGAAACATTTTATTCGGGTATTTGCGTCTCGTGGAGTTTCGAAAAAACGTAAATTATTACATGATAATGACACGACCGCTGGATTAATATTTGATTAACATATAGAACGGATATTTTTTTTATCTATTTTTTTTATCAGGAACTCAACAAAATTATGCATGGATTATGATGTATAGTAGAGTATAAAATCTATTTATTCAGGTAGAGGAAAAATAGAGGAAAAATATATAAATTAATATTGAAATTTTTACTCCTCTTTTCCCTGGTAGATTACTCTTTTTCATTCAAGTATCTTTTCAAGGATGTATAGTGCCAGATACAAGTGTTCTCCTTGACACTCGTTACACTCCTATTATTTGTCAACTTATTAATGTCCTATGGATTCCTTGTATCGATTGTTTATATAAATACAGTATGTTAGTGAAATGTTTAAAGAAACTAGTTAAGCTTACTCATTGGAGTAATGGATATTTATTTTTTGAATTTTTTCAAAAGCTGTTCAATGTGACCCTTGTTGGTTTAAATTAATTTTCCATACATCAATGTAACTAAATAATTATATAAAACCCATATTTTTAATTTCAAAATAAAATTTCAAAAATCGGATCACCCCATATAGTAGCTTCTTCAATTATTTTAAAAGCACAATTTATACTTAGTGATAACTTTTTTTGTTATAATTATATATATTTTAATCTTCAGTTCAGTCCTGGCTGTACATAATTTTTTTGGGATCAAAAAAAAAAAAAAAAAAAATCAATAACAAAAATACGTTGGTAAGACGCAATCATATGATTTTTCAAAGTTTTTAAGTCACTGAAGCTCGAGTTGAGTTGCACGCGTATATGCATGTGTAATCAACCAGTATTTCCCTCGCAAATAATTCGGGTAAATAGGTGTTGAGGGACGAAAAATGTCAAAACGTTTTCGGGGATAACGGTTTCAGCAATAACAAAGGTAAGTTATGCGTGCGGGGACAAGTGACAACCATCAGAAGTTGTGTTTCAAATTATTGTTTTCATTTATGTTATTATACGAGGTAAGCTATGAAATACATCCAAAGGTCAATGGTCTATTTTATAGTCACCCTCGGAATGCTTGTAGGTAAGTATGAATACTATACATACTCGCCCAGGTGTAATTTTACCTATTTCGGAGGCCAAAGTAATTCAATTAATTAACTTATTGATTTCCTCATTCATATTTAGTATACACACATACACACACACACACACACACACACACACACACACACACACACATGCGTGCGCACATATGTGCATACAAGCATATAGACACGCTGATGCATTTCGGTCTTTAAACGTGACAACATTGTCAAATACATCCCATATTTACTTTCCCTACGTGACTTTTCCGTCAGATTATCTCCTCTAGCAGTAGGACATTTAACCCTCATTCTCGTCAAACAAATTACCTACTTACGTATACAGTAAGTATTACGATATAAACATACATGTGATTTTTGAGGTAAAAAATGTTTACTCAAAATACGCATATAACTATATATGTTTAGATATTTTAGCATTAGGAATGAAATTATATATTTTTTATTATTTTATAGGTATTTCAATACAATAATATTTGTGTTAATAATATACTTTAGCACAGAATCTATTTTAAAGTAGAAAAATTGCGTGTGCTGTTTGATTCATATAATAAATATTTGCTCTAAATTAAATAATTTTAATTTTATAACAAAAGAGTCGATCTAAGTATACATATTCGACAATACACGATAAAACAACGAAAAATACTGTAGGTCAAAAAACTAATTTAAAATATGAGATTAAACAGTTGTTACTAGCATGATTCAGTACGATCAATAATATTAAAGGTATATATATATATATAGTTTAAATTTACATAATTTCCGTATACTTTTAGTTTAATTTTAAACTGGTATATGAATATCATATGTTAGAATATATTAAAATGAAAGAAAAAAATAAGGTTTTTTTAATACTCGTATTATTTAAAAGTAATAAATAAATACTGTAGCCATACATATATATTGTCTTTTGTATGTGTGCTAAACAATTATGTTATCAAATGCAATTTTATTTTCTAAAATGAAAAAAGAACAAACATACTGCATCTGTCAATTATAGAGAACAAATAAATATTAAACGATAAAAAAATACTTGTTCAAACAATAATTTTTTTTCGGTTGAATTGCAGTCCAACGGTTAAGTTTTTAGATTTATTATTACGGATTAAAATTGAAACCCAATTCAGCACAAAGATTACAGATATCGTAATATTTTATTAATACTTCAAACAGTTCAAACCCTTTATTGAATTCGATTCTATTTATTATCTGAAATATAATTAATGTTTATAATTTCAATGATTAAAAATTCAATATTTTGCTAAGTTTAATTTTTAAACTGTTATTGCATGTTAAAGTAAATATTATAACTTTTTTAATTTCTTATTTATCGAAAAAAATTTAAAATATTTAATATTGAATCCGTTCCGATATTTGTCTTTATAAAATGATATGAATTATTTTTTATTCATACGTTATGGGATTGATAACACAATCTAGAGCATAATTGAGTTATTACTGAATTTTTACAAAAATAAAAGCACATAAAAAGCGTCCTACTAACAATCCTGACAATACTAGATTGGTGCTTCTTACTTTTGTTACTTGAACAACTAGGTAGCGTTTTATTTTTTAAAAATCCGAAATTGTCAGTAACAAGGTGTTTTGTACTCGTATATATACATATATATTTGTGCTCGCCATTAAACGTGTAATGATTGACACGGGTACCCGTGTTCTTATTTGAAACGGGATTAAGGTCCGTGTATTTGTAAATACCCGTCATTACCTGTGTATCTAAATACCCGACATTACCCGTATATTTTATTCTCCACGTTTTTGTATTGTAATAATTGAGATTTCTCTATTATTTAATATTAAATTTCTTTATAGCAATTGTATTACATTATATTTATGAATTTTATTATTATTTATTAAAAAATCTAAAAACTATTTTATTGATTAATTAAGAATTCATTTAATATACAAATAGTATTATCAGTGCCCAACAAGAGTAAATAAATATATCTAAGAAACTGATAATTAATATTATGACAAATAATACAATATTTTTATATCTATACTTAAATAAATAATATCGGGTAAAATATACAAGCTGGTGTTAAGTACACGGGTAACGGGTATTAAGTACACGTGTATAAGTAAAAAATACCCCTGTATTAAAAACACGGATATTAATAGATTTAATACCCATATACACGTAACGCGGGTGCACGTGTACTCTAATAACCGTGTATGACTACGACCCCTAATACATATATCCATGGATAATGTCCTAGAGTCAGTATAGTTTCATTGCCTAATTTTTTTTTTTTTTTTGTCGTACCGACGATTACGGCCGTTGACGTATTTTTATTTATAGAACCCGCGCGCCTACAACGTACACGCAATGTAAAACAGAATATAGGTCAGAAATCGTTGATTTCTTTAAGAACCTGACGGCGACTGAACTCCGGAAATAAACTCAAAATGAATACACTATACACCTATGCCGCGGTTGACGTCAAAGAGTCTGACACTTTGCAGCTGATCCGTATCGCACTGGGTCACTGGTGAAACTTTTGTTATGTATTGTTATGTATGTATTTCAACTTTAAAACCACGCGCGCACACCGACACCGTCTTGTTCACAAATAGAAGCACATCATTTATCTACGAATGAAATTTCAACTTTTTTAAACGCAATATTGCGAGAGGGAGAAAAAAAAAACAAATAAATCACCGGGTCGTATACACTGCTGTGAGATGTGCATTAGGTTCGAGAAATAAATGTTACAATAACGATTATTTAATACTTGTATTAGCAAACGGACGTGCTGATAGTTTTCGCGGGACTACGCGTTTAATTTGAAGGGTTTGCACGCTTCTCATGACAAACTTTTCATAATTATCTTACATAAAATTACACCGTATACACGCATTTCCAATTTAACTCGGCAATACTTATTACGGGACTTATTACGCGCAGTACCGCTCGTGCGGAAAACACGAATAATATTAAAACCGTAATTCATAAATGCATCTAAACATTATATAATATAATGTAGCCCCCTCCCCCGTTTGAAAACAAATACTGTAATAAATGTTACGCTCTCACACTCGTATACACGTTGTACCACACCCCAAATTGAACTTTAATCGTTTTCTTAATATAAATATGCACATGTAAAGGTTGTATATGGTCTGCACATTGTGTTTGTATACAATGAAAAGTTACGATTTACAGCGAACGTCGCTTATAAGACTGAAAATCACCAGAAAACATTTGACGGATGTATCCTTGTGGGTTAAAAAAATTCGGTGATATGGCTCAAGTTTTTCTCGGGGACCTTCATTTACGCGAAAACATGGTAAAAAATGTAGAAATTTTTGGTAAAATTTTTAAACTAATTAGTAAATATATTTTATTTTAGGCGTTTCTCAACTGGGGGTCACGAATGAGAAGTCTTATTGGTCAGAAATAATTAAACGCTGATGTATAAAAGTAACCTTTTATTTAAATTAAAAATAAAAAAATAAATACCTACATAACCATTACGATAAAAATGAAAAAGTTAGTTTATAGTTTAATTACTAGGGCTCGAAACTTATTGCACTAGAAGCATTAAACTTAAAAAACATTATAATTGATTGCATTATTGCAGTAAAAAATATCCAAAATCGCACTTACAACTATATTATTTCTGTAAAAATACTCAAAGTTACACTAAAAAATTACAATAAACTTTTTTATTTACCAAAATAACACTTAAAAAAAAAGGCGTACAAATATTTTTTTCAAGACTATCGTTATTACAAATGTCAGTTATTTTACAAAATATTTCAAAATTAAAATTCATTGCATATTAGAATAATTGATTACCCATTTCGGCGTTTGTTCGCTCAAAACTAATAAGTTAGTAATAATAAGTATATTATATTGTATACCATATATTTTTTATTCTCTCCATAATTATTCCGTCGGTATAATCGGTATTTGGAGCTACGGAACGACGATATTATGATTATTAGATTATAAATAATAAATTAATTCGTATTGCCAAGATATCCGAATCATTCTTAAGATCCTCCCCTCTCCGAACATAATTATTAAATAACTTTTGTCATTATTATTATTTATTAAAAAATCTAAAAACTATTTTATTGATTAATTAAGAACAATTTTAAATTATGACTTATCTGTATAATATAATATTATACGCATGTTTCTTTTTTTTTATTTTATACCAAATTTAGTGTTTTTTTTTTTCAAATCCTATCGACACTGTCGTTTAACCGTCATACGTTTCATATGGCCGGTATTTGGATAGCAATATAAATATTACTATCACTATACCATATCGTATCGGTATTTTAATAGCCGTTTTACCAATTTAATAATTGTTCGAGTACACTATATTACGTAGGTATAGTACACAGTAAGGCGTTAAAGTCAACATTTCCTACAGAACAAGCTTGGTTGATATCAGATACTGAAAACAACTTGTATTCTGACATGTTCTGACGTATTGATCCATTACGGTTTAATGTTAACGTTAAGTATTCACATGCGTCGAATAATTAAATTTATCATCAATCATATATTGTATAGTCCTACAAGTATTGCGTTAAGACATTTTTGAAGAAAAACTGAATTTATAACAGTAAGTGCATTTCGTTGTCTTTACGCAGTTCACATCGTTTGTTCGAGCGTTAGGTGTGTAATAGAATTAATTTAGAACCATTAGAATTCGTTCACCTTCATATAAAATGTATTGTTGATTATTTTGAGTTAACCGAAAACAATTTATTCTGAAGGTTTATACTTTTTTCAGACAGACAATGCTATAGTCGACACGTACACATAATATTGTGCGCAAAGCTGACAAAATAACGACTACGAATTTAAAGAGCTGGCTCACTATATAAGGTAAACGCCCATATAAAAACTCGTTTTGGAACCAGCACAAATTGAGACATATAACCTAATAAACCTATTATGGGTAAAGTACGGAATAAAAATGAAAGGAAAACATTTTTAATTAATCGTTGACTTTGTTTTGCTATTTTTATTTTAAAAGTGTTACTGTTTTGAAAGATATTATTTACTGTTAAAATTGTTATAATTTATTTTCAAACATTTCCCCAATACACTACTCATGCTTGTGTTGCACATTAAAATAACTTTGGCAATAACGATAATTTCGGTAAATATTAAATTCGATACAATTTTATATTTGTACAAGGCACAAATTACTGTAATCTACTACAGTTTTTCTTAATCTTTTTAACGTCGGGATCCCCTAAATAGGTAAAAATAAAAGAATTTACGACTCCTTTATAATAAAAACTAACTTGAGCTTTTTTCTGTTTTACCAGTTACAGAATATATTATACCATTAACCACTGATGAAACAAATAACTTTTATACGAGTAAACTTTGGTTCCATTTGCTACTTCCAACCAATGTGGAACTAACTTGTTTTCCACGGTCGCATTAGAATCTAACACAAAAATCGTTTGTTATTATTCTAAAATAATTTCATTCAAAATTAAAAACAATTTAAGGCGTCCTTCACTTCAACATTGAAAAAATAACTAAAAACCGTAGACTAAAGCCACGACTACCTCAAGACATCTTACTTGAAACAGCTGAAACTCAAGAAGAAGATAATCATAATTAAGCTAAAATTGTATCCATAAACTCATTGTAAACTTATTGTACACTTTAATTAATTAATTTATAATTGTAAAAATACCTAGTGTATTGACACAATTATACTAATAAATAAAAAAATAAAAAAATAATTTACTTCTACACGTTTCCAATGTTGATCCATGACTAAATAAACTTTTAAATATAATATAAACAATCAAAAATATCACATTAATTTATCCTTCTTACATCATTATTCATAGCTTATAATGTAATTATTAGGCCATCGAAGTTGTTACATTTACAAATGTATTTACTATTTTTTGAATTTATTTCTAAGTAGGTTATAAATTCGTTTCATGCAAGTACGAATTAAAATCTAAACATTTTTAATGAAACTTTATTCGAATTATTGGTATTTTTACAATTGTATTTTAATTTTGATAATTTTCCTCGTATATATTACAATTGTAGATACTTTTAAATTTATTCTCATGATTTAATTTTTTTCATTTAAGAAATGACATAACGATGTGGACCATATATTAATATGTCAGAAATTAATAATAATAATAAATAACAATTAATGGTTATTTCGTGATTTGTCGCGATCAGTGGTGCAAATATTATTTGATAAGGCGATGCACAAGTCTCACAACTTGTTGTCCTCAAATCAGTAATTTTTTGAGTTTGTGAAGTTAAAGAAATTTATTTATCGTGCTACGCAATCATTTTTAAGGTAGACAAACAAATATGTATTAAAAAATAAGTTAAAATTTTTCAAATATAACGTTTTTAATCTTGTGTATAGACTTCTGGCTAGACTAAAACCACTATTTCAGTATTAAAAATGTAGAGATAAATTCTGAAAAATACTTTAAAAACTTGTAATATGCATTGAAAAGAGAAAAATAAGACTTAAAAATGCATTTAAAGTAAAATGTGTCAAAGTATACAAAAACATGCTAAATGGAACTAACCATTAGAAAAAAATATGCATTTGTATGAAAATCCCAATCCTATTAATAAGAAATATGCGCTTATTCTGCCGATGAGTATTTTATTTTGTGATTGAAATTTTTGATAGTGAGCACGAGCTACACGTGGTTACAATACATTTATACATTTTTGGGAACAAAGAAATAAATATATAAGAAAAAATCAATAAAAAGGCGTTTTGGTTTGAATTCCTATACATTACGGAATTATACGGAAATGTTGATCGAAGTTGTATTGTTCGGACGAAGCTGCCGATGTCTTTAAACAGCTATATTGCATTCCACAGACTTCTAGAAAAAGGGAAAAAAATCATGTTTTGACAGTTTAACGGCAGTCGGAAAATAAAAAGCACTGACACACCGTCGTTGTTGCGGAGAGACCCGTCAGATGGTGCATCCTTTGGCAAGGGGAGACCGGGTCTAGTATTAGCAACATTTTTGAGAAATATCAAAAAATTTCGATTCTTAATCTGACATGGGCACGTGGTGGCGTTTGTTAATATTTGACGCACGTGTAACTACGACGCATTTAATCGCCGTGGACGGCGATCCAATAAAATGAAACAAATAATTGTAAGATCCTTCTAATATCAGTCAGTCAAACTTACTGATGATTAACGCAAAATAGCGATAACAATTAAACTGTAATTTTCTTAGTAAATAAAACACTGATAATAGTAGTAACGATATTATGTTAATACATATACTGACATAATTTTAAATTAAAATAATTATTGAATTAACTGTACGTGGACATAATTGTTGGTTCGATAGGAACGATACGAACATCTGAGACGTTAGTTACTGTAACGGAGTTCCAATCGATAAACAATCATATTGCCCCACTGTGGATGCTATACGTAAAATAAATCAATTTTAATCGAATAGTGCTGACCGATTAGTTATTCCAACAATATATTTTATACAAACACATGCAATACATTATGGTTAAAACATCACTAATAAATATTTATAAGAATGGGTCATTGAAGAAATTAAGTGCTGAGATTTGAACTTTAGTTTTGTTAAAAGAATGAAGAAAAAAACCAAGAGAAATTATGCATTTATTCATGTTGTATACAATAAAATCTGATAACATAATTAAACGGTTTATATGATTTCACAGCACAAACTTTTGTAAACGTTGGTGAGCTTCAGTCAACACAATTGTACATTTTTTCCACGTCATAATAGCATAACACATTTGACATAAAGTAATTCATTGAATTATCAAAATAGAGATTTTAAATTTGTAATAAATAAAACTGACCTTGAGTATAAAATTATAAAAGCGCCACGCAAGAATATTTTATAGAACTCATAAGAAAATACTTTTACGGAGGACAGTATAAATAATTAGTTTACAAAATGTAAGTACATATTATTTTTTACTGGCAAATATTTCATAGCCAATTCTTTTTTCGTATGTGCATTTTTCTCAAGTGTAAACTTTTTTTTTTTTCGGTTTCTATAAGATTAATTAACCAAACTAATATGACACAGCAATTATTTAAAAAATAGCTAAACTATCACTTATAATGAAATTAAACTTAAAAACTAACCTAAGACTATTTTTTAGTTAAATAACTTTATTCTTTGATTTCTCGTCTCACACGATAAAAAAAAATTTAAATTACAAATATCTCAAACTAAATAAATTGTATCTATCTTTTGAATTCAACATACAGAAAATTGTGCTCGATATTTTATATTTGTCAACATGATTCGTGTTCTGACCAAAACATAAATTTAAATTAATATGAGTGAAATAAACGTTAATTAATAATAAAACTTATATTAGTGTTTGGAAACAATTTTAGTTAGTTTTGTATATAAAATACCGTTTTAGATTCTGAACGGAGTGAAGAATGTATTGATTTTACAATGATGTGTGTTTTTTTTTTTTTTTTTTTTTTTTTTTTTTTTTTTTTTTTTTTTTTTTGTGTCTGTCGACACGTTTTGGGGCAGTAAAAATGCTTCGATTGCCTTATGTAGCAACTTTTCTGAAAGGAAAGTGAATCTATTTGGTACTTTGGGGGGTCAAAAGTTAAAAATTTCCAATATTTTTTAAATGCGACGGGAAAAACCATAAAAAAATTTGGGAAAAACAAGAGTTTTTACGCAAAACCAGTTTTTGACATAATCAAATTTTTTATTTTGCTATAACTCAAAAACTAATCGATGTAAATACTTGAAATTTTCACCAAATATTTAGATTAGCGTTCTCTATACACCATTAAATTTTCAAAGTATTTTGACTTTTATTAAGCTATTTAAAGACAATTGAAATTTTCAATATTTTTAAGTATTTTTTTTTTAAATAACGATAAAATTTTTTTGGCTGCCTAGAAAATCTTGAAAATTTAATACAAGGTTTCTTATAAGTTGTTCCTTAACTGATAAAAAAAAATCTAAAATCGTAAGTCACAATTTTTTTTTATAAGTGCTCAAAGTTACAATTTATACGAAATATGTAAAAATCACGATAATTTGCAAGTTTTTTTGTAGTTAAAAATTCATAAAATTTTTTCTGTTCATACTTAAGGTTCAAAATTTTAACACGAGGTTATGTATAAGCTACTCTTCAAAAATCTTTAAAAAAATTTCTACCGGAATTAGAAAAAAAAATTTTATGACTGTTTGAAATTTAAATATTTACGAAATTGCATAAAATAGCGATTTATTCTCAAACGATTTTAAATATTTTTTATAATTCAAAAAGTATAAGTCGCAGATTTTTGAAATTTCTACCAGCTGTTAAGATTGGTATTTCTTTTATGCAATATTTTTTTCAAAATATTATATTGATTTTTAAGCCACTTATAGTCATTTAAAATATTCGATTTTTTTACATTTTATTTTTATAATCGGTGATAAAAAAAATTTGGCTTCTACAAAATACTTGAAAATTTAATCAAAGATTCCACAGAAGTAGTTCTTAATGTCATTCAAAAATTATTAAAATCCATAGGCACAATTTTTTTTTATAAGCGTTTGAACATCGAATATTGACATAAAATTACATGTAAAATATAATATAATGTAGAATGTTCTAGACTGACAAATGATATCGGTTTTTTTAAAATGCCCTAACTCAAAAACGAAAAACCGCAACAACTTGAAATTATCATTAAATCTTTATATTGACGTTTTCTATACATGGTTAAAATTTCAAAGTATTTTGACATATTTTGACTTATTTATAGACAATTTAAATTTTCGGTTTTTCTAAATTTTTCGTTTAAAAATAAAATATACTTATATAATATCTATAAATAACATTGTATTATATTCTAGACTAACATATGAACTCCGTTCAGAATCGTTATTCGTATACAATGATATCTATCATTGCATTCAAATTTAACAAATCCATTATAATAATGACCTATCCTATAAGCGAGGTGCACTCCACCCCTAACTGTACAGCAGAGCGAGGCCCATCCGGTTCTTTTTTAATTATTAAAATGTGTGTCAAATAAACGTTTACTATTTTAATATACTTACACTTGTAAGGATTACCTCCATTTTGCATTATATAACTACGTTTAAAACTGACTTTTGTTTTAAATTTGAATAGCCAAAGTAATTAAGAGCTAATAATATTTTGAACCATATATCTATATAATAATCATGTTGCAGTATATCTTTGAAAATAATAAGAAATCAAAATTGTTTATTTGCAACACCTATAAGTATAATAATGCAAAATAAAATTAATTGATATTTAATTGAATTTAAAATAATCTAACGGACACGGTTAAGCCATGTTTGTATAATATTATGTAAATAAAAACACTTTTAGTGAAAGCAACTCATTTTATATGATCATCTGCCCATGTTTTACATAAAAATCTCTATGATATTTTAATACCTTCTTATATTCCCTGGTGATATGAACAATATCATAAATGCGAGTATAGTTATGAAATTAAAATAAAATAAAATTTAAATTAGTTTTTTGTTCTGAATGTGAAGGTTTGTATATATTATGACTAGTCTAATTCTTAAAAGATATTTCAAAGGATTTATAAAACACTTATATACCCATTTAGATTTATACGATTTTGATGATTAAATTATAAAATACTGAAAAATTTCCATTAATATACCAATGAGAAATAAACCCCTATAAAAACCTCAAGGATTTTTTCAACTAAAATATCTATAAATATTTCTTTGACATAATTGCGTAATTATTATTACCAAACAAACTATCATACACGAGCTAACACAATAACTTCTTTCGATATACGATCTCGTGATATTTTCAAACATGAGTACTACTCTTAAAGCGGCTTAAGAAGTTTATACTTTTTCATTTTCTAAAAATTTTTCATCCACATTGAGTAAAATTTAATTTTTAAAGTCTAAAGTTTTTAAAACTTTAAGAACTCCAGAATACAATTTAATAATTTTTTAACGATTTAACAACCTTACATGCTAAATCATAGATTTTTATATGTATATGTTACAGGTAAAGTACGAAAACAGAATAATGTACATATCAATCGGCTAATGTGAACACTACCCATGTCTATTGGATAAAGTAAAAATATTCTTTAAAAATATTCTTTGTAAAACGTTTATTTTGTACTTAGAATTTTGAATTAAGTTTTTTGATAAAATAAAATACAATAAAATAAAATGATGTTGTATAACAATTTAAAACTTCAGTATGGTGTTATCGGTTTTTGAGTTCACTCGTTTGACTAGTTAAAGTTTGAATATTTAGTTAATTAAAATTTCTTAATAATTAATAATGAGAATGAGATTTCGGTGTATTTAGTGTATTTAACGGGATCAAAATATTATTGTAACCAAAATAAGAAACGTAAAATTAACCAAAAAAAAAAAAAAAAAAAAATGAATAAATCACAAAAAAAATCATTAATAGATATTATAGAAGTATCAGCAACAAACAATTTATTGTGTAAAATAACTAATGCACAATATATTTTCGGTGATCAAGGTTTTAAAATATTGTTGTGTAAAAGTAAATGTTTAACAAATAAATGTACAAATAAATTTAAATCTGGAGGGATACTTTGCAACTCCAAACACCACTCGAAATTGAATTATTCCAATAAATAACTATATTTAACTTTTTAAATTTATTCCTATATAAAATAATTAATAATGACTAATTTGCTTAATAAATACATTGATTTTGGATTAATATAATTTAGTTTTTTTTCTACTTCATACTTTATCCATAGCAAACTGGATAATGTATAAAGTGCTCATATTTAAGGTGTACTCATTACACTGTTTATACGGATAAGGTTATACATTGCCCGGGTAATGGGTACACTACCTATTTTCAAATTCTACCCGTAACATATAAATCAGATAGCTCATTTAAGAATAAGTAAAATTATGGATAACTATTTAAATTAAAAATACTGCAATTCATTAGCATAGGATTAATATTATTATTATAAATTCGAGGTTCAATATTATATAAATGTATAATGAATATAAATGTAATATTCAATTATTCTTAGCTTGGGTTACATACTATACTTAATTAAAATTAATAAGAAATATCTGAAAGTGAAATTCTAATTTAAATACAATAAATTTGGACACAGCAGAAATTTTAGAATTGCAAGTCTAATATCGATCTTTATCTTTAGTCTATTATTTTATTGTTATTATTACTATTATTATTATATTTTTTTATTTATTCTAATTATCGATCTATATATATTTATTTTAAACTGAATGGAAATAGTCTATAATATCATACAATATATTGAAATATAACGTAGATACGCGTTTTAAAAACATGTTTTTATCTCTTCGAGTTGTATCTTATTCAAAAGACTATTTCATAAAACGTGTATCGATAATATATGCATAACCACAACGTCGATATACTCAAATGGATACTACATCGAAAATCACTCTTCAGTATTTATTCATTTATATTCCCAACCACATTGGGAAAATACTTCAAGTAAGATATTATTTTGCATATTTGTGAATAACAGTATTGCTCCATAACATAAAATACGTTCATGAACACTTGTTTATTTATATCTAATGATTAATAAATGTGAATATCATGTAAAGTTATTATTCTATTTTAAATTAAATAACTATATAATAGCTAGCGCGTAATTGCTTATACCAACATTACTAAATTATAAGAAAAATTTAAAAAAACGTTATTTAAATTGTTACGTATCGATAAAATCAACACACTACTCTATGAAATACATATTATAGTTATTAGAGTGACTTTTTATTTCCATTGATTTGTAGAAAAATAATAAAAACTCTTTTTATTTTTATTTTTTTTATTTATCCTCTTATTAAGCTCCTCGAGTATTCTCCAACTGTTGATAGTAGTTATTTTTACTTTGAAAATAAACATTTTCATCGTTCATTTTTTGGAATAAAACAGAATTTATGTATTATACATACTTCACCGATACAAATTATTATAATACATTGAACATCTATGTGCTGGCAATAATTCAATTGGGAAACGTATAAAAAATATAGAACGTACTTTATAAAAAAGAAAAATATTAACTCTACATACTCATATAATTTAAGTTTTAAACATTCAGGGATATTTAAATCTCGCTCCGCAAATATTAATAACTTATTCAGTTGAGTTTAAGTGACGAGTATAAAAGTATTTGGATCTTCGCGCTTCCATAGTTTTTTTTTTTTTTCTTTTTTTCAAATCTGCCGGTTTTATGTACACAATAAATATTTAGGGTACTAAACTTGCGCTTACCATTCGACTTGAATTTTAGATTTTATTTTTTAGCCAACTGTGAAATGCAGTGTCATTTTAATCTATTGAACTTTTATGATCTTTAGACGTCAACAAGTTTTATTAGATTGCAAAACTTCATAATAATATTAATAATAATAATAATAGAGTGTACGTAACATGCGCTCTTGCGTGCAATCAAACGGTGCACGTGGGTACCGTCGACTAATAATAATTAATGCAATATATTTTAACGGCACGAGATTTGTTTTCAACGCGATAATATTTATGTTGTACGTTACGGCGAAAAAAAAATTAAAAATAAAATTTCATCGAATAACATTCGTCGTGCACATAATACGCGAATTTTTGAGGTTTAACAACTATTCACGGGATCTAACGCTGCAGGAGCGATTACGATACGAACACTGCAGTTTATAACAACGAATTCGGAATCGCGTTACGACGAGCGTCGGCGTGAAATGCGAACGGAATCCTATTTCGCTAATCGAGTACATGTCAAAAAAAAAAGACGGAAAAAGACAACCCCTCCGGCGTCAGTATAGTTATTTCGATCGAAGCTGCTGCACCGAAAAACATTACTTCCCGTCGAAAATCGGATACCCGCGAGCTGATTATTGATCATTTGGTGTTCGTTGCAAACTGTTTTTATCCGGCAGGTCGAGGGATCGATGCCGTGACCGATGGAGCGACTGTACGCGCGACTAAACAACACGGATAAAGCGTCACGCGTACTGTCGCGGACGTAATAAATAAACGGATGAGCCATTCCTGTACGCATTTAATGCACGGAACGGCAGTAGTGCGCTCGAAGAGAACGCTGGACACGACGGTTTACTCGCAGCGGTTACTGGTGCACGGTTTTAACTTGTTTTCAATATTTACCGACGCGGAGAGGTCTAGATTATGGTCAAAATATAAGGGGGGAGCTATTACTTTTGGTGAGATCCTTTCAACCGAAAAAATGTAATTTATTTTTATTTTTATTCTCATTTAGTAATTTGTAATGAATGTTAATTGAAATATTTATAATGCGCCTATACTGTAGTGTAGTCACAGTTTAATTGATAAGACTGCACTTGACATTTGTTATCCAACTATTGTAAAACACGTTGTGGCCCCTTTCAACTCGCTATCACCCTCATCTACCTCTCTCCCTCTTGATCTACCACTGGTCTGACGACTTTAGGTGCTACTGATAAATTATAACTCGGAAAAAATGTAAAAAAAATGGTGATCAACCATATATTTCTCCTGACCCACACGATATTGCAGCGAGGCAAGTCCGTTTCTGTACGGGGACTTTGCGCGTTAACGGATATCCGTCAACTAAACGAGCGCGTCTGAAAAAACCGTTGGCAATATTTTACCGAGTGTTCGCCCGATGCCCGATGACCAATGTTAACGATGGTTCCTCGGCACACACGGTGTTGTTGCAAGACCTACGTGTTCCTGCACTCACTTAAAAGTTGTACGGTAATGCGATTGAGCGAAGAAGTGATCCACGTATTGGATCTGTAAGGGTTATCGCGCACGCTCGAGATGCCAGCGGTGTTGTGCAAATGGTAAGAGTTGCGAAATCGTCTTCGGACGAGTTTTCCACACGGTGTTAATATAATCGCGGGGGAAAAGAAACTTCAATAGTTTCTTTATAATATCATCGCTGTATTATCGATTGTATTTAGTACGCAATACGTATCGATGTGCGCGCATCTACAAGCTCCCCGCCAAGTGCCGTTCCCAGGCCGTTCGATTCGCAACGAAATATCGAAACGCACACGTTCGAAATACGTTTGGAGACAATATTACACTTCATCGTATCAACAGCCGAAAATTCAATTTTTTTTTTGCACCGTATGTTAAATATTTACTTGCATTTCACACCCGTCAATCAAAAACGGAACACAAACCCGCATTTATGTACACTGAACTAGCGAACATATCAACAGATCGATTTATCTAGACTAATGTTTCATTCCAAACAACGATGGCAGCGACCGCGCTCGGATAAAAACCAATATAGTATGCGGTGAAAACTCTAAATACCGGACAATATCGGTAGTTGCAATTTTTTCTGCTTTTCAGAGGTGCCCGCTATCTAGAGGGAGATATTTTATTTTCATTGGTTTAAAACTATAAATTACATTTATACGACTTTTTTTTTTAAGTCAATTAAATGCGTACATTAAATAAAAAAAAGAACCGGATGGGCCTCGCTCTGCTGTACACTTGGGGGTGGAGTGCAACTCTTCATAGGATAGGTCATTATAATGGATTTGTTAAATTTGAATTCAATGATAGGTATCATTGTATACGAAAACGATTCTGAACGGAGATGATATGTTTGTCTAGAATATAATACAATGTTATTTATAAATATTGTAATAAGTATATTTTATTTTGAAACGAAAAATGTAGAAAAATCGAAAATTTAAATTGTCTATAAATAAGTCAAAATATTTTTGAAAACTTAACCAAGTATAGAAAACGTCAATATAAAGATTTGGTGAAAATTTCAAATTGTTGCGATTTTTGTTTTTTGAGTTAGAGCATTTTAAAAAAATGTAATTTGTAAAAACGTGATTTTGCATAAAAATTTCCCGTTTTTTCGTAATTTTTTTAAAAAATATTGAAAAGTTGGATTTTAGACTAGCCAAAGTACCATCTTCAGATTCCTTTCAGAAAAGTTGCTACATAAGCAAATCGAAGCATTTTTACTGCCAAAAAAAGGTGTCGTCAGACACAAAAAAAATAAATAAAAAAAAACACACATCATTGTAAAACCAATAGATTCTATCACTCCATTCAGAATCTAAAATACATTCATATTGGCATCACAAACACAACTTTGTGCTAATACGACAACTCATTAGCCACATTTTATCAATACAATAATATTTCAACGACTAGACAGTTAAGATATTCTGTACTGTATATTTTTATATATTTCTATAATAATATATAATTTAACAGTGTAGAATTTTTTTAGGTATTCCAAAATTGTTTTGAATTTACAGTAAAAATTTCAAAAGTAAAAATATTAAAAAAGTGTCTGTTTGAATGTCCTGTATTTATAGGTTTTTCCCCATTCCCAAATAAAACTCCGTTAAGGCAGAATTCACTGTATTTATTTTATCACCATCGATGGATCGATGAATTTAACTTTTCCTGAAACATTGCATTACATTTATCCGAAATATGTATGCAAATAAAAGTTAGGAAAACAAAACTTCAACATTAAAATTGGATATTTAAAGTTTTGGCACTCGTTGCTGCTCTTCCAATTCACTAGATAGATTTTCGTTGACCTGTTCAGTATAACTTGTTTTCGTGCAAAATATCACTTCATTAATTTGGAAATTATATTTTACTTTTTATACTTTCATTCAGTGTCTATTATTTAAATTATTCAATTAAGAAAATTTAATTGTTCAAAATATTAATATGTAAATAGTTAAATTTTTCTGAAAAATGTAAATTGCATGACATTTTAACTAAAATAAATATTAATTACTTGTAATGTTAATATTTTATATAAAAAAATAATTTTTAAACTGTTGCCAATTTTTTTACATACATATTTTTCCATACTATCATTATAATACTACTTTTATGTAGAAAACTAGAAAAAAGTAAAAAACATAGATGCTTTTTAAATATTTATGTATAAAAAAATGACGTTTTAAATTACTATTATTTAAATTTTAGAATAATAATTATATTATGTATACATTTTTTTTTTTTACAAACGGTTTTAAACAAACATTTAATTAAAATTGATAATCCACGAATAATAAATACATATACGAGATATAGGTATCAATCTTATGATAATAAATATGTTCTACCGGTTTTTCTTCTTTTTTTTAAATAATACAATTTATGATGTTAAAATAGTTTAATATTAATTAATGAAACCTTTTTTCGATGTTTTGATTTTGGCTTCTTTTTTTGAACACCCGTTTTATTCGAAGCAAGAGAAATGCAGCCTTATCAATACTTAAGGACTGACGGCGTTTGTTATCTGATTTTTGATTTTCATCTTGGTCCATCTGAAACAGTAAAAATTAAAATTATAAATAGGTATGCCGTTTAAATATTTCTCGCCATTTTTAATTTTTTTTTTTTTCGAAAGTCTCTTTCGTTTTGTCTAAAAACTAGAAGTAATTAACTAAAATAAATACATTAGATGTACAAAAATTAACATATTTTAATTTATTCACTACCTTTATATATATATATTTTTTTTTGTAGAAGAAGCTCTCCAAAAAGATTATATTCACTTTCGATTGAAAAACTCATGCATAGTGTAGAGAATTATTGAGAACATAATTTTTCATGATTTTTTCAAATACTTTAAAATCACTATAAAAGGGGGTAAATATATAAGTGTACCGAATAAATTGAATTGGCTCCTAAATACAAGTAATTAATATTTTATCCTTAATAAGTATCTTTGAATTGACTCCTAATAATTTTCTATTGAATTGACTAGTTACATTTTTTTTTCTTTTTAAAAATATATTTGTTACCAAAATTGTATTATTAATTTTTAGTTAAACATTAAATCTTGGAATAGTTGACATCAGTAACACTCAAAAATAAATTTAATTTAATTCTTAATTTTAATACAAGGTTTACGGTATAACATTTATTTTATCTAGTTACATAGAGAGTTGTACATTTTAATACAGCTTTTTTTTTCGAAGAAAATTATTTTACAAATATAATACAAAAATATTACAATATTGTAGAAAAAACATTAATAATTAAATAATTAAAAAAATTAAAACATCCACAATTATTAAGCTGAGACCGTCGTTAACGTATACATATAAATATAAAAAACCGTGTATTTTTAAATTATTCGTCGTGGTTTATATTTATTGACTGATATATTTAAATATTTACATCTAAAAATTGCTCCAGTATCATAAAATTCGAATTTAATATTCTAAACATTTTATTTTGTCTCTAATTTCTTTCGGGTGTGGTTTAATTTTATTGGAACATCTTTAAATAACTGTAGTATCAGCTTAAATACTAAATAATATATTTAAAATATTAAATATATTAGATGTGACAAGTAAAATTGTTAATTAAATTTCAAATGGAACGATTTGTCCGATTTAGTTGCACGAAAAATACTGTTGCTTTTTCTGCCCGAATTTCTGGTGGAAATGTTGAATAAATGTCAATGTAATTTTCTACTAAATAATCTGTAAATGTTGTAAGTTTTCTCATACATAGGTTGTATTTCAGCTAATTCATCGGAAAAGCAATCCCCTAATGATTGTGGATCTAGAAATGGCAATTCAAATATGTACGTTAAATATTTACCTATATCTGTAACTTATATGTATTTTGATGAAAGTCCTAACTTTTTTATTGCTCTATAACATTATTTGCCCAGATGAAACAGACAACCATGAATTTTAGTCAATAGCGAAACTTTATTTACTGCATTATGTATAGCTGTTTCAGAGTTGATATAAATGCTTACTAAATTAAATCCATCATTATAAATTGAACAATAACTATTAATAACTCGGAAAATATCATCACATAATTTGTTTTATCTCTCAGTGAGGTAAAAACTAAAGGTACATTATGATTGTTTTTCATTATATAAATTGTAAAAAATTAATAAAAAAAAACTTTGTACAGTACAAAAATGTTAAAAAGTTGATTTACTTAAAAATTTAAAATTACCATCCATGCTAAATAACAAAATTCTATTTTCCGCATCATTAACTTGTAAAAATGTATTACCTTCGTACGTTTTTACATCCATATCTTTCAAAGTATTATGTACCTTTTGTCTACTACCAGGCAAATTAGGACGTATGCTCGAGTTTGAAATATATTGTGTTTTATATATTTTACGTCATTGGTATTAAATTAAATTAATTAAATTTGTATTACTTTCCCGTACATATGCATATAATAACTTAGAAGGGCGTTCAAACATATTTTCCATGGCTTTACGTTCAAGTTAATACTAATTATTTTGAGTTCAAGTTTGTTTCCTTCATCTGGATCGTGTTTATGATTAAGATTGAATGATTTCCACACAACATTTTCATTATTAAAATTCTCAAATACGCTATGCATCCTCATTCAGTACATTTAACTCGTTTAAATTAATTTCGGAGAAGCTTATGATAGTTTTTAAAATTTTTTAAATTTAAACTTATTAACTATTAAAATTAATTCTCTTTTTTCAGTACTCATTTTTTCGATCGAATTCATTTTATATTTAAGCTATGTAAAAACAAATTGCGAAAATTGCAACGAACTTCAAGGGATCATGGTAAACTGTGAGTTTTGCTTTTAATACCTTTGAAATACTAAATATATAAGTAATTAAATTGTACAAATTCGACGATGGTTGTGAATGTTTAATGCGTTATCAGATTAATTATTAAATAATTTCCAGAAGTTATCTGGCACTGTGTCGCTAAAAATATTTAAGTCTCGTACTTTTCAACTTTTATACTTTGAGAACCATTTGTTGAAAATTATATTGGGAGCCAAATCAATTATGCATTTCGTGAGAGTAAATTCTTGGTTCGATTTATCTAATATTGAGATTTAACTCAATGGTCGTCAAGTGTACACTTATTTGTACTGATCGGAAGGATAATAATTATTTGGGCAATATATTAAAAATGCATATAATTTACTGTACAAGGCATATTAAAGTTTATAAAACACTTTTTGTAGTTCTATTTTTAAAGGTGTACTCAATTTAAAATTTAAATTTGGCAGTATTTACAATATGCATTTTGAAGACCAAAACATTTACTAAAGTATATGATATTATAAGTTATATAGTTGTAAAAATATTAATCAATAATAAAAAAAAATATTAAACTTAGTAATTTATTAGATTATTATTTTTTTTTATAGGTATAAATATAATATATAATTAACCTTACCTCTAGTATATAAAATATGATAGTAATTTTAGCGATAAAATATTATTATATTATTTAATAAAAGACTTTAGTTTCTTTGTATCTTTTAATTTTTGAATAATTATGTGATTAAAATGTAATTTATTTTCCAATATTACATAATATAAATAATATAATTATTAAATATTGTATATGTATATTACATTTTTTATGGAGTAACAAACAAATACAAATTTATAAAGAATTGTATTTGAAAATAAGTATCCCATGTATATCATTTGATGCTACTGATGGATGCTGTAGAAAAATTAAAAGACCAGGAAATAATCTGAGTAGCCATTTATTTCTTTACGAAGGTGTAATGGAAATTGATAGTATATCATTCACGGTTGTATCGATGATATCTGAAAACCACGATACCTTGAGTATATGCATCTGGTTAAAACGATGGTTGAAATGTGGTGTTGAGCTCCTAAATCGGTTGTTTCTGATCAATCGTTGGCTCTTATGTCGGCACTTGTTCAGTCATTCACCCAGTATGATTCACTTGAAAATTATCTACTTGTATGTTTTCACTTAGTTTTGAATACCAGTTCAAATAATATACTATCATGTTACATAAGGAATGCCATTAATCATTTTGTAAAATTGATATCTCAGTGGAGTCCACTAAATAAATCGAAATTCCCCAGAACAAAACAATTGTTTGTGAGATCGATGACAATTTTAATATATTGTACATCGATGGAAGAAACATTTTAGAAGCTATTTTTAAAATAGCACTCAGTAAATGCAATGGCCCAATTTTAGTACGCACTTATGATTCAATAGAAACTCCATGTGCTTTAGGTAAAAAATATCTTCAACCCCTCATTTCAAATAAAACATCATATTTACAAATTTTTGATCATTTCATTGAAGAATGTGTGTCCATTAATATTAATGATCATGAGACTTCAAATGAAAATAGTAATGAAGAATGTAATGATTCATTTATGAACAAGGCCTTATCAATAGCAAATAACTGTGAACTAGAAGTAGAAACAATTGAAGGTAAATATGATAACGCACAATATATACCTGAATTGGCGTCTTTGATAGTTAAAGCTATGAAGTTGTATCCCTGTTAGTCCGAAATCATGCGAAAATCATTTGGTTATGGAGAAGCCACAGTTTCAAGTAGTCGTGTAGAAAGAAATTTCAATCAGCTTAAGAATAGAGTTTTTAAAGCAGATAATTTACTGTTACAGAACTCAAAGTCGTTAACTACAATATCTAATACTGTGGTTACATGCACAGTTAAAATCAATTTAACTCAAATCGAATTAACTAACCCTCGGAGTTAAATGCATGTATACGATTGTTAATTTAGTTCAATACCAATTCGGTTTACCTAAAACGGTTTAGTTCATTCACATTTGAAATTCGCATTTGAAATAACTACGGGAGTACAAAATGCATGTAAACGGATGCAACAACCGAATCAGCCGAATCAGGATTGCGATAATTGGTTATGATAATAAATTTTAAAAATAATAAATTCGAATATTAAAATTAAATGGGTTTTAAACTGTGCATGTAAACGCTGTAACGTGAACTGGTTTGATGGAAGTGTAATATCCTAAATCGATAATTACGATAGTATACTTGTAATCTAATTCGAATTGATTCAAAACGAATCAAGTTAATACGAATTAATAGACCCATGTAAACATAGTATAACCCTACTAATAAAAGTTACACAAAACCAGATACAATAGAAGATAATTCACAATAATTCACAATCACCGAACCACCATAATACAGTATCAGTATTATGAGATGAAGATAATGTTATTAGTGGAAATATGATTGAAGAATACCGTGGAAGTGCAGTGCACAAAGAATTAGTCCACCAAAATAAATGCAATTCACAAAATGAAAAAAAAGCATTTAACCGAGAGTCGTAATAAAAATGCCTTGTTTACCATGCATGAATGTTGATTTCCCGACAGGTATACACAAGTGTGTAATTTTGTAAATCTGTACACTTATTTGGTTGTTCGGTTAAATATGTGGATAGTGAAGAAGGTTACGGAGAATCATGTATATGTTTGTCATGGTTCAACTAATCGAGAGAAGATAACGCTGAAGAACAGTGGCAAAGAAAAAGCAAATTATCTAATCGGTTCTACAGTCGGTCTGCTCATTCAGTAAAGGGGTACAAATTTTTTTAAATAGGATACAAATGGATACAAATCGGGTACTAAAAAATGAAGTTGTTTAGGGGAGATTTGATGAATTATGGGTGCCAGGACGACGCACTTCATGAAACTGCGGAACACTCGAAAACGACCACGTCGTGTCAGTTCATGTTTATAATATTTAGCTTAGCGTGTATCACGAACATTTGCCATTTTCGTTTATTTAAGCTATTTATTGATATTATACTAATGTTTATATTTTCGAACTATCGTTGTACACTTGATTGCGCTTCACAAATGGACGTCAGTAAATGTATCTACAACGGTTTTTGTTTTGCAACAGAAAAAATGCGATTAAAGAAACAAAGAGCGAGTCGTGGACAGTCGGTTGGGATACAGGAACGGATAATCGGTGTACCGACGGTTTTAGAAAGCTAAATACTTTTTTGCGACATAGTATCATATATTTATGATCGGTAAATTATTATAATTACGTACATATTAAATTATATGACAACTGATGACAATTAAAGTAAAAATTACAATGTTAGTATAATATTATCATATTGATTTCTTTGCTAAAATATACCTATATTTATAATGTAACGAAAAATATTTAAAAAAAAATTAAACCTTTATTTCATTTCTTAATTTTTATATTTAATCGTTTACTTTATCTATAATTATTGTGGGGTAAGTAATGACTTATGGAACATAAGGACGTATTATCGATTCCTATTATCTATGTGCAATTTTGTCATTTACATTGCACAGAATGATTATTATCACTGAAGCTAATTTATATCAGCCTCATTCTCCTGTTTTCCAACTTACCTCCACACAAAATCTACATCAGCTTTAATAAAGTTAAATAATTTTGATATAGTAAAATCATTTCCCCTTGACTATATGCATTTAGTTTGTCTGGGAGTTATGAAAAAGTTATTGTTGCTTTAGAAATCCGGGCCTTTAAAAACCCGTGTACCCTCTAGAGATATTAAAGATCTGTCAAAATCTTTACTAGTATTAAATACTGATATTCCATCTGATTTTGTTAGAAAGAGTAGAAGTCTTTTGGAAGTTGGACGATGGAAAGCTGTTAAATTACGATTTTTTTTTTACTCTACTCAGGACCAGTTGTTTTAAAAAATAAACTAAATAATGAATGTTATTATCATTTATTTCTTTAAGTATTGCTATGATTATACTTCTTAGTCCAAATCACAAATCACTAGTCAATTATGCTAGACATCTATTAGATTTCTTTGTAAAACAGTTTCAAAATTTATATGGTGAACACCTTTTATAACATAATATCCACACTTTATTACATTTATGTGATGATTATGATCAATTTGGACCACTTGATCAATGTAGTGCATTTATTTTTGAAAATAATATGAAAGAATTAAAATCATTGGCAGACTTGGGTAAAATACTTTTTAAAAGTATTTAGAATAAATACTCGAATACTTACAAAAAAAAGTATTCCGAATATGTATTCAAATACTTTATATAAATTGTATTCCGAATATATTATTTAGAATTTTTCAAAAGTATTCCGAATACTTTTAAAATACTTCTAGTTTTTCATACTATAAAAATTATAGATATCATGAGAATTATTTGAAATTTTCAAATAAAATATATGTTGACTAAATATATGTTAATTTATTGCATTTTTATGTTATATAATTATTATAGATTATAATTTACAACAATAATAAAAATCTGATAAGAGCCTATATCTACAAGATACGACGAAGAAGTAATAAAATCGTATAAAAAAAGAGATGATTTAATGTTTAAAAGGTATTTGAAATAATGTATTCAGAATACACGTTATAAGTATTCAAAATACTTTATTGAATACTTTCAAAAAAAGTATTTAAAAAGTATTTGAAATACTTAAAAAGTATTCTGAATACAGTATTCCGAATATTGTATTCGGAATACTACCCAAGTCTGATCATTGGTAAGAAAACATGAAAAGCCATTTGAACAGGTTTTAAATAGATATTCCGAAATAAAATCAATTAATGTGAATATTTTCAAAAGTATACAATTATATCAGAAACCAATTCTTAAAAGACCTCATGCAAATGGTTCATTAATAGATTATGTTTTTGGATTTCAGTATAACAGCTTATTTTTCAATCATATTCATATTGTTATTAAAAAACAAAAAGAATCAGATAGTTGTATTTTAACAAAAGATGGTGAGGTTGTTAAGTGTATTAATACTATAGAAATTAATGACAATATTTTATTAATTGGAAAAAAAATTTAATCGTACATCACCTTTTTTCATTGAACCAATAAATTCCAATATACTAGACATATACATTGTCCAAAATTTATCAGAAACTTTAAATTATTGGAATATCACAGACATAAAAAGAAAAATTATGATTTTCAATCATGATAGAAAAATAACTGCTGTACACAGTAATAAATACCGGAGAACAAATTGTCTCGTCAGGTATAATTTTATATACATTTATGATATAAATATAACTAATAAAATTATATTAATTTTATTTAAGAACATTAATAATTATTTTGTTATATGTTAAAATCAAATATAATGAGTTTAACTTTTTTTCTTTTAAAATCTTAAAATCTTAAACTGTTAATTGATATTTATTTTCTTTTATTTTATTGTTAATATGTTATTTTTGATTTACAGATGGCTCGATGGAAAATCGTATTATTTTATAAGGATGATAGTATTGGAGCAGTGCCCGATACATGGGTTAAAAAAGGATTTTGTGCTTGGTCAAAATTATCAAAAAAAAAAAACCGGATGGGCATCGCTCTGCTGTACACTTGGGGGTGAAGTGTGACTCTTCATAGGATAGATCATTATAATGGATTTATTAAATTTGAATTCAATAATAGGTATCATTGTATACGAAAAACGATTCTGAATGGAGATGATATGTTTGACTATAATATAATATATGTAATACATCTACAATAATATATGTTATTTATAAATATTGTAATAAGTATATTTTATTTTGAAACGAAAAATTTAGAAAAATCGAAAATTTAAATTATCTATAAATAAGTCAAAATACATCAAAATACTTTGAAAACATTACCATGTATAGAGAACGTCAATATAAAGATTTGGTGAATTTTTCAAGTTGTTGCGATTTTTCGTTTTTGAGTTAGAGCATTTTAAAAAAACCTATATCATTTTTCAGTCTAGAATATTTGTGCCTGTGGATTTTAATAATTTTTTAATGACATTAAGAACTACTTCTATGGAATCTTCTATTAAATTTTCAAGTATTTTGTAGGAGCCAAATTTTTTTATCGCCGATTATAAAAATAAAATGTAAAAAAATCGAATATTTTAAATGCCTTTAAATGGCTTAAAAATCAATATAATATTTTGAAGAAAAAAATATGACATAAAGGAAATACCAATCTTAACAGCTGGTAGAAATTTCAAAAATCTGCGACTTATACTTTTTGAATTATAACAAATATTTAAAATTGTTCGAGAATAAATCGTTATTTTATGCAATTTCGTAAATATTTAAATTTCAAACAGTCATCAAATTTTTTCCTCAAAGTCCGGATGAAATTTTTTTAAAGATTTTTGAAGAGTAGCTTATAGATAACCTAGTGTGAAAATTATGAACATTACATTGCTATCTGGGAATATGTTAACAATTTAACAATTTAACCTAATATTATACTAAACTGAACTTATTTAAAAAAAAAAAATTAAAACATAGAATACCCTTGTTTTTGTTTTATAAATATAACTTAAGATATAAGTATTTTTTATATACTGCTTAATATTTTTAAATAATTATATACACGTATTTACATTTTACAGGTTATTTTATCGAAAATCAATGAATGTAATCAAAACTGAGTTATTAATTTTACAGTAAAATTTTGCTAGTTGTAGGTGTGTGGTTAAACAAAAAAATAATCAACTATAATAATTATTATATTAATAAAATATATAAATTAATTAACATTTTATATAAAGAATTAATTAAATAAATAAATAAAAACTTAATCTGGAATATTACAATTGTAAAATGCGACCGGTTTCAAATTAAAATTTCATCGTCAGGTATATATACAAATTAAATTAAAATTGAGATTTTATTTTTTCATATTCAGTATTGGCATCATAAACATAACTTTATTCTATTATGACAACGCATTTCGTCGACGCAATAATATTTCAACTAGACAGATACTGTCTGTTTAATAATGTATGTAATAAAATGTAATTTAATAATGTAGAATTTTATTCAGGTATTTCACAATTGTTCTTAATATACAATAAAAATTTTAAAAATTAAAATGTCATAAAAGTTTCCGTCATTTAGAATGTCCCCTATTTAAAGGGTTTTCCCTATCTTAGTAAAATCGCGATTTAATTTTTTCATTTTCAGTTGCGATTTTATTAACTTTGTATAATATACGGTATATACAAAGTCAATAAAATCGTAAAAATGAAATAAAAATTCATCGTCAGGTATACATGTATAATATACCTAACGATCAATTTTTATTTCGAAACCGGTCGTACTTTACAAATATAATAATTCTCCAGGTTAAGCATTTATTTATTACTATATACATAAATTATTTATTTATATATTAATTTACAAGTATTAACTCGTTAATAATTTTATTTTTTATTTTTTTTATTATTTTATTATAATAAGGTTTTATATACTTTTTTTAAAAAAAATTGATTTTGTGTTCAGAACGTGACACATGAGAATACTGAGAATATCAAAATATTAATTTTACATTTGCGTAGTACGTAACAGACTTTACATAATGTTTGACCTACACTATTCAACCATTACTAGAAAAGTAACGAAATATAATTTTGGTAATGCTTGTTTTAGAAAATTGAATATTTACATATGATCACGATAGTTGATTTATGATGTATATTTATATATATTTTGTTTTTACTACTACAAACGAAAAAAAATAATATTTTGTAGCATATTTTTTGAGTCAAGTTTGCAAATATTATTAGACAATTTTTGGAAACTTTATTTTAAAATTATTAATTGTTGACTCTATCAATAATTCATAAATGTTAACTCGTATTGTAAATCAAATTGTATATTTATACCAATTCAAATTCGCCATGTAAGTACAAACCATTGTAATTAAAAAATTCAATATTTATCAATATTTTAAAACTCTATTATTATTCATCCAAAATTAGAAATGTACATAAAAATCTAAATATAAATAGCAAATTGGTATTTATACACAAACACATATCAATGTTCATATTCGAATTTAAAAAAATTATCTTATTTACTTCAGTACGAACAAAAATTAAAAATCCTAAAAATCCTAAATGTAAATTATTAATTAACTTACAAGATGATTTACTAATATCACCGTAATATTGGTTTAATTCGTATTTAACTAATAAAATAATGTGATTATTTGAAATTATATTAATTAAACTGAATTAAATTGATATATAAATTAAAACGTACACATATTTGTGGTTTGCTTACCCATTAAAACTGTAACTTATTGTAATAATTATACTATTTATTCGTTATTTATATACATTTACATTTTTCGAAAATAATTTTTATATTTAATACCAATTATAATACTACGATTCTAATATTCGAAAATAATTTTATACCTCAATATTAAAGTCGATCATATAATAATAATAGAATAGTTCAAGAAAGATAATAATAGTATGCTATTTCGTATGAAATACAATTTAAATAGTTTATCATGAAAACAATTTTATTGTAAGTAAATAATATTTATAATATGTTGATTGAGCAATAGTTATTGCTTGCTTGAGCTGAATAATCTATAATTAATGTAACGTTTTTACTTATGTTCAAATCAAATTTGTTTGTATTTTATAAATAAGTACCTGCAATTATATTTATGAATTTCAAAATTATTAAGTCATAAAACTTCAAAAATGAGCATTTATATTTTGTAAATTACTTATTTGTTTATAATCTTATAAAAATTTAAAACGTATTAAATTCTTAATTTTTTCATTTATAATTTATCATAATTTATGACGATAAAATACAGTATAAATTATTTCAAATTATTATATTGCTGTATAAAATGTAATATATTATAACCATACAACGTTTATCTACCTACCAGTACGGTTTTTATCGCGATTGTGCAAATCTACGACTTTAATTACTCAACAAATATTATGGTATAAAATATTATTGATGTATAATTTATTTAATTTATATAAGATCATTAATACAAAGCAAAATTTTTATTGGATTTACTTTTTTTTATTTTCCGTATTAAGTATCACTGCAACATTATATTGTAATACACGTTAGTCGTTATTAAATACTAGAATACATTAAAAAGATCATTGGCATGTTGAACTCATTTTTGGTGAAGAGCATATATGTATAGCACATAGTTCAGACTTATATATCTGAATGTGATCGAAAAAATAAAAACATCGTTCCCGGGACTATAACGTAAAAGAAGCTACAACGAACTGCTGCAATGACGCAGCCAAGGAGTAGTAACGTTGGTTCATTCTTTTCTCCGACATCGACCGCTTGTTTGTATTTTTACAGATAGCGATTCGCACGAGAAAAAAAGTTTTAAACGCATTATACATGGAAAACATTTTATCAAATTAAGCTCCGTACTGTGTTTTGCAATTGTCGGGGTGTGTATGATTACGTATATGTAAGGATGTGAAATTTTGAATATTTTATCGATATTTAAGTAAGTGCTGTATTATACGAAAACCAAATCGATTATGAGATAACTAGCGGATTTCGGTTCAATAGTTTCCAGTAACACCATCACTAATACGTAGTTATGATTTTCTAATTAAACTACGGAGCTGCGGTACACCTACGCGCGCTAACAATCATAAACACGACGATATGACATAATAAATTAACAGTGGCGTCATCGAGGGGTCGCAAATAATGTCATATCTAAAAGTGTTCAATCCCAGAAATGTTCTTACTTGAAGATTTTCGAAAACGAAATGCAATCAGTTTGAAAATTCAATAATTGTTTAATATGCATGATAAAATATAACGCGTCAGTTAAACAAAATAATATAATTATGGCATTTGAATAATAACAACAGAAAATTAATAGTTTTGAAAAATATCAACCAGTTTAAGAATTTCATGTATTTGTTTTGACTTTATATAGATAGAATGTAATAACAATAAGTTTTCATTAAAGTATTTGCTCTCACAACATTAGAGCTGTGTATCCTAAACAATTCTTGTAACCCTAGAAATAGTGATATGGTCGTATTATGCCCCTGCGTATTATCACGAAAATATCTATTAATCTGTCACGCATAGTGTACTCAAAACGATAACGATCAAATACAACCCGAGAACAGCAGCTGCAGCAGCAGTGAAACGTTAAGCTCACCTTTTTTGTAACTCCAGGCAGTTTTATTTAGACAACCTCCTACGCCTCCTACGCCCCCTCTATTCCCCACAACTAAAAGGTCAGAAGTACATGTCATTCGCAACCGCCGTTTCGCTGTCAAAACAATTCTCTACCGCATATTATACTCGTTGTTTATTGTTTTAACTAGTGACGTTGTCTCCGAATTTTACTAGGACGTTTAAGGTTTTGTATTGTAAGGCAAGGTATTTATCACGTGAAAAACTTCAATGCTTCGACGTAGTACAGAAACCATAACCTGGGTTGTGTGCACTGGGCACTGATTTTGAGCGGATAAATGTTAGGCAATAATGTAGTGAACGCCAATTATAATATATTATGTATACGACTGTATTGTGACAACGGACTGGATGTCTAACAGTGGATGCGATTTACAAATATATGTAAATATATATATATGTGTGTGTGTGTGTGTGTGTGTGTGTGTGTGTGTGTAGGTGTGTGTACTATTGCAGCATGAGTGAAATTGTTCTAAGAAATCAGTTTTCTTTCCGTCAGTTAGTAAATATTTAATTGACATCGAATTTAACGAATAATTATCCATCTATTGTATTATCCGCATAAAATGTTTAACGTTTAATATAATATATTATAGTATACAACAAATGCATAACCTATTTACTCGATTGTTTTAATTTAATTTAAATTTTTTTTCTGTCGCTGTAGTCCCAAAAATTCTGCATGGGATATGACTCATTATAACCACTACTAAAATTGTATTAAGCACTACTTTACGTAATTTCCCAAATACATATATACAACATCAGCCTACATATAGTTTAACGCGTTTATGTTAATATGTATACGTATATGTTAGAGGTCTACGATGATTTGTCGAATAATATATATTAGCTTATAATAAAGACGAAAATAAAAACTGTAATAAACTATAAACGAAACCATCATTACACCTAGATTCTCTAATTTACGTAAAATAAGAAGAAAATATACTAAATGTGTTTATACTCTGAAAATGAAATCATCTGGGATTTTTAGCAGTGTGTCATAATACTTTTCTTTCGAATAAAAATATTATTTAGTAAAATTAAATACAGTTCTCAAACAATACAACGAGAAATTACAAACAAATTATACATTGGACAAATAATTTAAATAGAAAAAAATAAATTCTGAAAAAAAAAATAATATAAGTATATATATATTATAATAAGTATAATTTCTTTCCAAGTCACGATTATGCTCAGGATTAAAGTATAGTTCAACTATAACAAATTACGTATCCCACTAATAAATGAAAAAATATCCCGACAAAATACTTATTCTTTGAATACATCAACAGATTTATTTTTTGTGTTAGTTAAATAAATGTGTACATATGTTACAAATGTGTAACATATAAAAAATCATATTGTTAACTTTTATTAATTTAAAAAACCTAATTCAAAACAAGCCACTCTCAAGGATATAAATTATTAAAATTAATATTCGTAAAAAAACCATTCTGCAAACATTAAAACCACAATTAAAAAAAAAAGCGAAATCAAACTTCCTAAAATTTTTACACAAGATAAAATGGCATACGATTAGTCTTGTGTAATGTTTTCAAACCATAAACACAACATTTCTAATTTTATCAAAAGAAATACAAACGATTGTGGGATAACAACGTTGTAGATTATTTCTAAGTTTTATGTTTAGTTTTACCATGCATTGCGAAACAACGGAGAAAACAAAAATGACCTTCTGTGTCCAGTTTTTGATCTGAAAAATTGCTGTTTAAAACTTTTGTAGCAAGTTTACAGCTTAAAAGTTAATAACAAAAAGAAGAGAAAAAAGTTTGATCACATGAAAAAAATGAAAAAAATATTATTGTAAAACACTAAAACCATATAAATTGTTTGTTTCTAAAGAACGTTATAGCATTTTACATTTTAAATGAGAATAATTATATTATAATAATTAATTGGGTTGTGAAATAATTATGGGAGTGTTCAATTACATAAAATAAAAATCATTATAATACAGCAATAATAATGGATTGTATAATTTTATATTAAATACAAATAATAATTTACACAATAAATATGCTTTCAATTAATCTGCTTTAATTCATAATAATTTGTGAATGAAGGTTAGGACTTACTACACTTATTTTCATATAATAATTAGGACAAAACAATACGATAAAATAAATTATACTCTATACAAGTAAAAAGCCTGTATCTTGAGTATAAATATTAATGACAATATAAAATTATTTTCTTCTATCCTGTAATATCGATTTATTATGGGATTAATCAACTATTTCAGACAAGTTCATAAGACCCAGGTAATTTATAGTTTTACTTACATTTTCTGCAAAATTCAAACCGTATTATAATTTCTGGACAATGTATATTTTACCCATTGTTTTACTAATGTTCTATAACTTATATAGGTTATAATACAAACGTAGTTGACAAAACATTATAAGGCAAACTAAATTAATAATGTTTAATGATGTAACTAATTATCTAATTTAACAGATACAAAGTCATAACTTACGGAGTGCAAAAATTTGCTATGTGATAATTAATTCTTAGTGCTAAATAATTTTCAGGAAAAAATCAATCACAAGACCTATTAGTAACAGTATTTTTTTTAAATTTTTTTCATCATTGATGATAACAAAAGGAGTTTATAAGAAATAATTGCACCAACGCTTTTAAATACATAGAAACCTTCTTATGATCTAATTATTCGACACATAACATGCTACTAATTACCAGAGTTATATCGTAGTTACAAAATCGTAATTTTATTATTATGTTTTTTTGTGGTAATTATCTAAAAACTAAACACGCCTTTGTTATTCTTTGATATAGATTGCGCAAGACAAAATTAAGTGCAATTGTTTAACGCAAAACTAATATAGAAGAAGTAAATAAATGAGAAATAATTTAATAATTCGAAATGAAAAAAATATCATTCGATGAAAATAATTAAAGAGCTGTCTATAGATTTTGGACGAGATAAAAAAGTCGGGCCACTTATAATAAATAAAGTGGGTCACCGGAGTAGGTATCTTCAGTTTTAAAAGCACTGATAAATCACCGAATTCAAAACCCGACTCTTGAGAAAAATTCAGTGCGCAATACGTGTACGCGGATTAATTATAGTGTATTAAAAAAAAAATATTTTAACATAGTTGCATAATATCACATGGAGTATCTTTAATTATAAATCCAAATCATTAAACATGACATTTTATTCAATCCATCAAAAAATACACGAAAACAAAACGTACAACAGATGAAGTATGTGACAGTAATTCAAACACGATTTCGTAATATAATAGTAAATCTCAATATTAAAACTTCAAGTGTATGTTAAAAAAATGTATGTAGGAAAATATTTTATAAGGTACACAAGTTGAATCGGTCAAAAAGAACGATAGTCAATCGTTATACGACAAAATTAAACGTCATTTAATATTACGTATAGACAAAATAATATATAGTAATTTAGAAGTAGAACCGTAGTTGTAACGATTTGAATATAAATTGTACATAAGATTTTCTTCGAATTTAAACGTTTTTTTCGAAACGCCAATCCTCTGAATTATTCGTGATTTGTCTAAGATATCACGCTAAGACGAATGGATATTAACTTATTTTATTTGTTTTCGTTACGTCAAGAGAGTGCAAGGCGAGTACGCGACATTCGACTTATTATGACCGTTTCAAGAGGAGGGGAGGTAAGAGCAAATGTGGCGAATGCTATTTGGACGTCCGAATTATTATGAACTTGTCATAAAAATCAAAGATAAATTCGGTGTTTTATTTCAGATAGATATTTGATTTTCCAAGATATGTAACATCCGAGATAAGTACCCATAAAACTGTGTATAACATAGAACGTTATAAACTGTTCATTATGAATTGATGTAAATAACGTGTTACGCTCGCCTACAGTAATGTCTAAATATTGTTCCTAACCATTGAGTATTATCTACGAACAATTTGACAGCCGGTTGATTAAACGCTAAAAATTTGATGGAAGGTAGAAAAGGACGGAGGCGTCGAATTTCGGTGCTGTTGGTAGTTAGGACGGCACTGGTCGTGAACAGTACGAGCGCGTTTCACTTACTTTTTGTCGCGATCTTTTTCTACGTCGGACACGAATCTCAGCGGATCGCGAACCAGTCGCGCGACGAACAGCACTCGTGTGACGTACCGGAGCAGCGAGCGGTACACATCGGCACTCAAACGATAAAAAAAAAAGAAAGAAAAAAAAAAGAACGTTAATATCTAATATCGTATTTAAAATTAATAATAATAATAATAATAATAATAATAATTGATAAAAATAACAAAAATATCGTGCAAGACTTCGGCGCGCGGTTCTTACGGTGATGGCGGTGCGGAAGATCGGTGGGCGGGAAATGGAAACGAAACGAAATCGTACGCGCGCGCGCGCATTACGGTCCCGTAATATTATTATCGTACCGTCGCGAAACCGTGGCGCGCGCACACCGGTACCACGTACGGCAAACGGTCGAATTCCTACTGGATTTTCCAGGGCTGCGAGTTTTTCGGTCCGCGTCGCACGCGCTGCTGGTCACGTGGGACACCGGCGCATTCTATTGGATTCGCGTCGGGCGCGCGCCTCCGACGGTCCACCGACACAGAAATCACTCGTGTCCCTTTGCCTTCGCCGTCGTGTTCTCCTTCGACGCGGCAACAAATCAAGTCCCCAGGACGCGTGTATTATGTATGTGTGTGTGTGTGTGTGTGTGTGTGTGTTTGGCACTTCTCACACCGCCGACACGGCTTCCGTTCCCGTGCCGGATGTACGCGCACAAGCGCACAAGCGCACGGTTCCAGTCAGTGGCGTGGGTCCGCAGGATATTTCGAAATGGTGGTGGGAGGGCTTTTAAAACGAATATGATCACTCGACTGTCACAAGATTAGGTTTGAAAAATTAAAGAGGTCCTTGTTTAGTTCTTGTATAAAAATAATAATAGAAAAAAAAAACTAACATAAAAACACAACTGCACTAAAACACATTTTTATTTTGTCCAGTCTGACGAGTGACGTTTAGGTGTGGTTTTTTAAGACCGCGGTGAAGAACTTCCAATTCGATAAGTTCTTCTTTTTCGTCGATGTCTGCTATCGCTAATCCATTACGACGTTCTTCCGTCGTGAACGGTATTAAGTACGATTTTAAACGTTTCAACGTTGAACATGTTCTCTCTGGTGCAGCTAAAAAAATAAACTGACGATGTGTTCATCAGTTCAGTTGTAATCATAGATATCTTTGGACCGGTGTCGGGTTAACAAACATACCACTTAGGGGCAGATTTTAAAAAGCCGCTCTTTACAAACTTTCTGTACTGTTGGACCTTTCATAAAAAAAAATTATGTAAACAGAGTTAAAATTGTTGGGTCTATATTCATAAATAAATCGTAACGTCGGTAGTTTTAATGTAAGTAGTAGAAATATTTGTGATTAGTAAAAAAATGTATTACTACTTTATTGTATGCGCTCTCTACTCATATTAATTCAAGATACATCGCTGTTAGGAAATATTAAGCTCGTTTGTTTTTCAGCCAATATAATTTGATAGTTAATGAGACTACGACTAAGATACACTGGCGGCTCGTGCGTAAGTGCGCAGGTGCAAGCGCACCACATGCTATTTTATCAAAATAATATTTTTTATTTTTTTAAAACTTAACCGTTGTAAATTGAAATTTTTTAAATATCGGTGTGCTATTAAAAAAAAATTATTCAACAATATTTTTCGGTAAAGAATTATTATGTCGTGAACATATTATTGCTCCTAAAGTAAAAACAGTTATGCAAAATGCACACACCAATCGGTGCGCAACACAGTGACAGCACAGCACGCCTATATAAATACGTATGGTTGACAAGTGTGGGGACCGCTAAATACAATGCAATTCGGTGATCAGTTACTTCTGCGAACCGATTTTAAAAAAAAATTTATCTTCGATTAATTTTAAGGTTTTTCCATTTTTTCCATTTTGTAATCTAATTTTTGTATCAATGCAGATTAGGTTAGGTTAGGTTAGGTTATCAATGCAGGTTTTTGCATCAAATTATAAATGCATATTATAAATAAGATACCTATACATTATTTACATATTATTAATAAGATACTTAGATACATTATTTAAAACCAATAAAAATATGTTACATCATAGGAAATGCTTGTTAGTTATTATTTTGCGCACCACCTATTTTTAACACCACGAGCCGCCAGTGCTAAGATATACAAGACTCGAAAGATTAATAGACGATAGAACAATAAATAAAATTGCTTGATAGTGTACAAATAAATTATTATTAACTATTTATAAATATTAAAATCAAATTTAATAATCTGATGGTTCTAAATTATAATACAGACATACAAAAAACACGATTTGAATCAAAATGTTTACTGCTGTGAACATATTGTATACAATTTATACTCGAAAATAATACGAACAAAAATAGAAAATTCCGAGCTCTATAATAATAATATGGTCATAGTAATAACACGTTGAACGTTCATTCACCTTATCATTCTGCGGTGACTATGTACTATTATTATTTATTATATACATTTTTTAATAATTAATAATTCTTAATATTTTAAATTCATAAAATATATTTAAAAACTTTCATTTTCACCGTTAAGAAATATTCACCCTTAAGAAATTGTCGTTGGGAGCAACTCTTCCCTATATCTCTCTTTCATTAACCCAATATTGATATGGACTATGGTTGTAAATTATAAATTATAAATTATAAATAGGTGAATACATGGTTATTATTTTAAGCACAGTTAGCTACAAATGTATAACCATGATTTTAATATGCTATATTTTGAATCGTGAGTATAAATATAAAAATAAATAATAATTAACATGGGTAATTGGAGAAGCTTAGCTCCCATTATCCCTCCCCCTTTGCGTACGATTCTGGTCGTAACCGTTCTCAAGTTCTAATTTTTATTTTTTTTTTTAGTACCGTATTACACAAACTTATTTTATTATACTACGGCTGCCGATTTCACAAAGAGTTATTTGTTTTAATTCATATTAATATTTGTTTAATATTTTTTATCTCAGAATCCGAGTTATGATTTAAATTTTCAGCAGTTGACTTAGAATGTACTATTTTATATATTATATATTTTGTGAAAATATTTTCCAGGTAAAACTTTCATTAGCTTATTGGATAAATATTAACAGCATAAATGGATCAAATTAATACATGTTGAATACATAAGTACCTGTATACTCATGTATTATAATCGTACTACGTAGTTGGATTTTCTCCCAAACAATTAAAAGAAAACAAAAAACTATTGGAAGTTTATTTTAAGTAGTTGCAATCGGAATGGATTTAATACAATTTTGATTGCGAAACACTTATTGAGAAGAAACTAATCTAACCTGCGTATTATTTCGGACAGTATTATTTGTGGAAAACCGTTGAAAAACATATTTTTTTTCTGACGTGATTTGATTGATTAACTAGTTTGAATTAAAAATTAAAAGTCATTGCTATCGTTTTCTAATTTTAAAAGTCAACAAACCACCCATGAGACCCGTCAAAAATAATGGTCTATACTCTCCAGTGTACGTATATTTCTTGTACGACATAGGTACTCCTAACGAGCAAATTATGTTCAGTATATTTTTTGATAATTTATACAGTTATTGTAACCTTTTATTGAACGTGTGCAAGTGTGTACGTACTACATGCATCATTATACCTAGCAAAAATTGAATATAGAACATTATAATAACAGTGTAAATATAATATTATAATATTCTCTCGAAAAATAACAAACCAAAATAAACTAAAAAATATATATATCCTTATTTATTAATGTGTATATACTATATACATACAAATCTACATACAAATAAAAGTAACAATCGATATTTTTGTCTAACGTCCATTAAATTCTAAATAATTAGAATCTTATAAAACCATTTCAACTTACTAACTTTCAATATACATTTAGTAATATACACTGTTATGCTCATAATCGAGAGAAAAAACTGTTCAATGAATAAAAAAAATATGTTATAAACTATACCTATACTAAATATGTTGAAAGTTTAAATCTGAAAAATATACATTACAATTATTTACAATTTATTGAGGTTAAAGTAAAGACAAGGTTTAAGGATTAAAATTGCACGTTCAATAGAGAGGATTGAAAAGTTACAAAAATGGTCTAATTGACAAATATTCTCCAATGCTATACCACTACCTACAAACTTCAATGATATTACTAACTTTCATTATAATAACATTAGTTTAATGTTTGAATTTCATAATTAAAACGAATTCTATAATCAATTATAGCTTTATAGGCGACATAAATTTCAAAAAAATTGATTTTATTTTTATAAGGAATAAAATAATCATACAGTCGTAAAATCAGTGCCATAACAAAACTACCTACTCGAAACCTATGTGTAATCAAAATCTGCAGACCCCTTATCATTATAATTATATCATTATATATTTTTAAGCATTTGACCTTTTGAGATCCCATAATATAGTATGAGACCCGAGGCCTGTGTATATTACTCACTCTGCAGGAGGGATTCACACATTTGTGACACCTCTTACATTTATAAGTTTTAAACTTAAGTTATCATATCACAGCATCATTTCCTTTCGAGACGTCTGGTTGGATTACCTGGAAGTGTTAGTGAAGCTAACTCATTGGTTAGTTGATTAGGAATAACTTGGAGTTTGGCGTGGAAGCATTTGTAGTAGATAGAAGCTGTATGGTCGATGGATTGTAATTTGAAGTCGGAGTTCATAGTCTCGTTCGAGACGAACCAGGGTGCACCAGTGATTAAGCGAAGAGTGATGTTTTGGAAGGCTTGAATGGTTCTCTTGTTTGAGTTCTTAGCGGAACCCCAGATTACAATACCGTATGTCCATATTGGTTGAAGAAGAGCTTTATAAAGAATGATTTTGATGGGTAAGGTAAGGTGGCCTTAGCAGGTGAAGTCTCTTACGCTTATCTTTAAGATGGAGGGACCAGGTAAGGCGTCTGTCGAATGTAAGACCCAGATATTTAACTTCTGTTGAGTGAGGAATAACGATGTTGTTGATTGTTACTGCTGGGCAGTTTAGAGGTCTAAGTGAGAAAGTCACAAAAGAGGACTTGGCATGTTAAATACTTATGTTAAAAAAATTGATCAATTATGGATTCAAACTCAAATTTTTCGTTTTTATAAAATATATTAATATAGTTATGTTAGTTAAACATAAAGATAATATCCAACGTTTCCCAGTAAACAAATAAATATATAATAAACGTAGTTACCAATAAAAAATTATTTTTTGTCAATAAATTATAAGCTCAAAATGTGATTCTAATGATTATCTGGAATTGATAACAAATATTCTTCATTAATTAAACTCATAATTTTCTAAATATTTTGTGGTAAAAGTAGGTTATACTATGGTAGGCATAAATAGTGTATTGTACTTAGATAAATCTATAAAAGTGTTGAAAATGGTAAAAAAATTGATTCGAGATTGATCCAAACGCGTAAATTTCCAAACAATAAAATCTAATATTTATATTTGCCAACCAATATTTATTAATCGGTGGTTAAGACTTTCAGATTGTTATTAATATATAAAAATAACAGATAAGTCATTTATACTATAAGTACTCAGATTTATTTCACAAAATTGTTCTTAAAAAGTCCACTCAATTTAATAATTAATATCCAAACATGAAACAAAATACGTATATGTTAGATGCAATTTCTCATTTCTCTAGTTTCAAGAACTAGCTTAAAAATACCTAAAATTATTTATCAAACTAGCAAACTGGTAATGAATTAGAAAAAACATAAAGTTTAAAAGTGTTTAAGTTTTTCAAAGAGATTGGTGTAAAAAGTAAAAGTTTATATTAGTTCCCTAACTTATGAAAATAATATGATTATCAAAATAAAACAATACTTAAGACTTTTCGACTAGTTATTATTATTTTCAGTATCGTGAATTATTTAACATTTTAACAAGAATTATTTATTGAAATATCCCATAAAGTGATCGATATTATCAGTAACTATATCATTACAGGTCAATGAAATAGTACCATCAATAATTTATTACTACTGAAAACTGTGTTGAGGCAAAACTATTAGGGACTAAAACAATTACTCCGTTTTTGACAG
Source organism: Sipha maydis (assembly GCA_034509805.1). NCBI lineage: Eukaryota > Metazoa > Arthropoda > Insecta > Hemiptera > Aphididae > Sipha > Sipha maydis. The sequence goes on along the minus strand of JASXSY010003056.1, from coordinate 48,415 downwards.
GTCTCCCACGTTTATATTAAAATATTCATATCATAATTGTGACAAATTATAAGGCAAATTATAATTCTCATCATTAATGTTATTTAAAACCTAATATAGTTTATAAATCATAGTTTGATCTACTTCTGCGTATAGTATTGGTAAATAAATATATATTTTAATTTTTAATAATTTTTATTTTACTTTTAAATAGTTTAACTATTTTTTGACTGAACATGAAAAATATACACTGTTAAAAATTTATAATTATGATTTTTAAAAACTTCATATTTTATAAAAACTTCATTGTAAGTAATTAGATACATTTTAAACATAAAAAAATTTTTTTATCAGTTTTAGTATAAACATTTTAAAATTGAATTTCCTTGTTGCTTATTTACACTAAAATGTACACTTTAATTTAGAAGAATTAAACTTTTTAGAATGTAAATCACTTGTTAAGTATTTTATTTTTTGTATAATTCGGCCCAAAATTTTCAAAATTATGTATCCTAATAAACAGTTATTATAATGTTTTATGTATTTCGAAATACTCATCCTATCCGATCTCGTAATCAATGGACTAAGGTATTATATTTGTATTAACATTATATTTAATCTCCTATTGGTCATTCGTAGAACTATTTTTTTACTTCGTATAACAATATTTATTACGTTATATTTCTCTGCTTTGATAGTTTCAGTTATGTGAATTCGAGCAAAATTGAATTTTTGTTTGTTCTTCATTTTCTACTGAAAAATAAAGTACACACACACACACACACATATATATATATATGTGTATAAATATAAATATAGAAACTATATTAGATTAGAGTGCTTTTCCTTACTTTTCTTATTACAATTTACATTACACTACAATTTTATGTATTTTTATGTTTGTACTAGTATGTTTGTATTGTAAACACTAAGATTTTGTTCATTCTGAAAAAAAAAATTCAAAGAAAGAATTCTATAATTCTACATATTCGTAGCAAATCATTTTGTAAGCCTTTAAAGAATTTTTCTCGTACCTACTATATAAATTAGATATTATTAAAATAAAAATAATTATTCTTACTCTAGCGATAAAATAAATAACTCAATTCACCCAGCATTACATTTATAATATTAAACGAATACCGAGTCACTGATTTCTGTACATATTTATCGGTTCCGCCGTAACATTTTGATGATACACCATCTGGGTTAATATAACTTGGAGGTATAGCTTGAGAAAAAATGAAAGAAAAGAAAACTTAAGACTAAAAAATTCAATGATTTCTAATGCTGCAGAGACATGTTTCACTTTGCTGACCTCAGACCAAAATAATGGTACATCATTATTTCAGACTTTAAAGCTATTATTATAATCACATTCAAAAAACGATTCAGGAGTGAAAAAAAGATAACGTTGAAATCACACCACACAACGTACAATAATAACGATCTCCGCGTTTTACCTCTAGGAGTCAAGCGTGTCGCACGCAATTGTACTTCTAGCATATTTGTATAATATATTATGCAATATACAGTATAACAATGCTCAGTGGGGTCGTCACTTTTTAAAGTATAAGGTTTTTCGCGAAATATATGTGCGAGTAGATTATATTTATGCGATCGCGATGGACAATACATTACTCCGTGTTCAATAATAATAATAACAATAATAACAATAATAATAATAATAATAAATATTACTTTGTGTTTGCGATGGTTATCGTATTTCCGACTTTATCTTTCGTCTTTGACTTTTGGCGACACGCATCCGTTGATTCAAATCATATAATATTATCATCAGTCTTCCATTGGCTGCCGCCCAACTTTTAAATTAGTGTCCTTGCGTGTAGTGTATACAATTTTTTAGTTTTTCAGGCAGCGAAAATATTATTATACAAAAGTGGATGGAAAAGAAAGAAAAAAACCGTTAGTATGCGCTCGTCAAATGTTAGACGATTTGGCACGGACGATTTAATATAATATATTCGCATATTCACTTTATTAAATGCGGTTACTATATTTATAAATTTGGTCTCTTTATCAACTTGTATGATTACGTACAATATATGTACATTGTACACGATCATACATGTGTGTATTAGTAAGTGCATTAGTTTAAAACGATAATGTTGGAACAAAGACTCAGTTAAATGTCATTGATTTGTTGCTATTCTTCCCAATTATATGGTAGAAAATGTTTAAAAATAATAATTTATACATTTTCGTTAAAATTTTTGGGTTTTAGAACATGTTTAGAAATTTTAAACGAAGTAAACGGTTTCTATGCATTTTTTGACTTTTTACACAACTGTATGCCCCTCTTTCCCCAATAATTACTCTGGATATACGACTGTGATGAGCAATTGACATTTGATGTTTTTGTGTTTATCTCCTTGTTGTCAAATTTGATAGAAGCGACTGATTTGTTTTGGACATCATTATTGTTAGCATATACATTAGAGATAGTTTAGACTAAGTTTTTGGAGATAGTGAGCAATAATTAAGGTAAGACAAGACGCTCTACCCGTATAGGATAAGAATGAGACGTAGGTAGTGTATAATATATTAATATTTATTTTGAACAACTAAATTAATTTCAACACTAAAGATAAATTCTTAAATAAGGATAAACTTTATAACAAAACAATATACATAAACAAAATTATTTTACATAATTGAGCAACACGTTTTTCAATTACTTATTCTACATCAATTTTCATACTTTTTGAATCCCAATTCGGCGTTCAGAATTTATCATACATTTATAAAGAAATACACTAAGAAAACTATAACCGAATACGTATGTAATCAAAATAAGTTGATGTATAGTTAGTATTTATTCTTATTGAGATTTTACGTTCGTTGCTTTGTTTAGATCATAACTGACCTAGTCTAATCAGCGTTTACTATGTAACAGTACTCTTGCTGTTCGGGGAACTATTGAGTAAAAAAATTAAATAAATATATATTCTTCTTGTCCCATTACATTTCACTCGTATTTTTCCGCATAATATTTGAATGAATTGTTTGTATAAAACTTAATATCAGAATATAATGTATGAACCTGTAATAATTGAAAACTACTTATAAAGAATAATTAGCGGTTATTTTCTTACTTGTTCGTTATTAGATACAGTGCCGCAACTAACTACTCGAGGCCCTAAATCTTGAGGCCCTTTATCGTTAAACAATTCTGAGCATTTGATTTTTTGAGACTCCATAATATAGTATGAGACCCGGGGCCTGTGTGCAATGCATACTCTACACACCCGGTTTTTTGCGGCACTGATTAAATATTACATCTAATAAAATATTACGTTGTTAGTTGTCGCGTTATTATACTCGTGGAAGTGTTTAACAACGTGTCACTTAAATATTTATTGATATCAAATGTAATATTATTGTGTAACAACCACATACCAAATTATTTGTAAAATTGTTTTTCTTTATGTCAATATTTTTTGAAGTACGGTTATTTGACATCTCATATCTATTCCTCATCATGAAAAACAATTCTTATAAATTTCGTACATAAAATAAAGTGTAAAATAAAGTGGAAATTCACTACTCTAACAATAATAACATAAAAAATATGTTAAGTATGATGTTATACAAAAACCGAATCTATAACAGAAAAAAGTCAAAAGGTCACCGATTGGCCGTAATACTAGAAGAATATCGCTCCAGTTCAGCCGAAGTCTGATACGACCGAACTCCAGACGTGAACGCGTGTTACGTTATATCATTTGTTGTAACTTTTACACCAGCGCATAATTCTATAATGCCACCGATAGATACTCGCGATTCCGTTTCACGTCGACGAGTGCTGGTAGGCCGCACTGAATTCATAGGGTTATTTTTTTCGGTCGTTTAATACTCTCGCACCACCTGTTCAATTATCGCTCAGTAATTGTTTCCATTTGGTCCGGACGCGTTAGATAAATGTTATGCACGTCCCGGAGACCGATAACTTCTATCGTTGTGCTGTACACCCCCGTAATATTGTGCGGATTCGTAGTGATGAGATGGCTCGTCTAGAATTGGTCGGGATCACCACGAGAATACTACGTGGTGTAAATGTGTGTATGCACGTGGGTATCTGGTTTAATAATTTATTAGATAACACAGTCACGTCCATCCAACCACCACCTGGTTGTCTGACATATGGTTTAAGCATTATGTCATAGAAGCGTTAGATATTACCTTGATACCAGATATTCAAGTGTTTATGCAACCCGTATGGACGTCGTTTTGAGAAAAAGTTATATGCGACAAATAGGATTTTTCTCAGGTTTAGTCTAATGATTTTTTTCCATTCTAATGTATTGTTCACTTTCAGCACTAAAGTCCTTTACAATTTGCAATAAAACAGTATGGGCGAATTTCATTAAAAGTGAATTGAAATGTGTGAGTGAACAATAAAATGTGATTCGTAAAGCAACTATATAATTAATGCCGAATACTAAGATATTACCAAAATATGTCATCATATATTTTATCGAAATCAATAAAACCTACACATTTTATATAGCCAGCTGGTAATTGCATGGTCGTTTTATAACAGTTGTAGACAAACTTCGGAACGGCCCACAAGATATGTACTTATAGTCTATCCGGATAATTCAATGGACGGATCGGATTTTTCAATACGTTCGTTTATGGAGTTTTTCGAGCCATTGTTTCTCTCATCGTGTTCAACAGGAATTTCCGAAGCCGTTCAATTATATCGGTTACTGCACGAATACTCGGCTCTTTCAACGGTTTCTTGTTCCCCGCGAGTAAGGTAGTTACGCTCTAAACACGCTGGGTGGAATCGCCTGTTTGACGAGTTGAACATTTCTGCACGACGCAAAGGTACAGTCATGCCCGATAATTTGCTGGATAGGGCGCGATACGATTGCGCGCGGTCCATATCAGCGGTACCTTTTTAAGCGTACGATTGCGCGCGCTATATTATTTTAACTTTTAAGCAACGTTGCCAAATATATAGGTCCATGGCAAATCCGTACGATACCATAGTAGATTTATTATATTATTTATTACTTATTTTTGCTGATATCAGACAAACTTCCCATCACTAAGAATGAATTGGTTATATTATCAAAAATATTATCTTTATTGTAAATTTCCATACAAGTACGAATATACCTATACTATAATCATGCATGATGTGACATATATCAATTTACTATCAGTTGTATTTGGTGTTTGAATTGTGTCACAGTGTTAAATTTTGTATTGATTTTTTAAAAATGGAAAACGAAATTCGCCGTATTACATCAGAAAGGGGAAATGATTTGTTGCTAGTGAATGGGCACAAATTTAGATTTATCAAGCAGCGGGCTGATGGATATGTGACTTTTTGTATTTTTTATTATTAACGTAATACATTTGGCAACGCCGCACCCAATTTCACGCGCAATCGTACGCCTTTGAGTAATTAAAATGTTGTCTTTTGTAATTCTAGCACTGCGCGCAATCGTATACCTAAAAAGGTAAGACGCGTGCAATCGTACTCCGCCGGCTGGATACACTAACATCTGACCCAGGTTTTTTTCAAGTTCATAACACTATTTAATCTCATACAGAAATTTTCCAAATTATAAAGTAAAAGTTTTACAATCAAATGCAAATGATTACTCGATCCTATGTATTTATTCAAATTGAATGTGTCTATTTTACTATTGTTATCATTCCTACTTTTATTTATGGTAGATTTTTAAATTATATAAATTCATAAGACTACGTACCTAATTAGTTAAACAAAACTAAAATTGTTTCAAGATCAATAAAAAAAGATTCAATGGTATACTAATAGTATACTAATAATAATGAAAATACTATGACAAAATTGAGTATTTAATTTAATATTATTTTTAAAACCATTTATAGGAATAATATGTATGTATTTTTAAATAATTTAAATTCAATATTTTATTTATACAAATATATTCTATATAATATTTTATTTATAAAATTAACTCACATTTCCAAGATCTTAAAATCATCTAGTTTATGGTCTCTCTATCTAAATACGTGGACTTACTATGTATAGTCATATTATGTAACAAGTTATCACAGTTAAACAGCCAAAACTATCAAACCTAAATTGTATTGGATATAAAATTATGGAATAAAATAAATCGAGTAGTTAATATTTAAATGAACCATAATCGTGAGATAGCAATGAGAAAAAACTACTAAGAATAATTATATATAAATGTATAACGATATGTTTTATAAAAACAAGTTTAAACAATTTTAAACTCTTTATAACATTTTCATCAAAATTTAAATATATGACTGTACTACTTCTTATTGAAAATATTAATAACAATTTTTTCAATACACGCTCAGGAAATGGTATTAAAATAATAATTGTCTAGTCGTAATTATATGAACAAACAAAAAATAAAATTTCATTGAACCGCGGTATTCGTCTCTCTTTACATTGTGAAAATATATTAGCAAAGATATTTAAATATTTTATACTTAAATAAAGATATAATCTAATTTCACTCAAAAAGTAACATAAAAATACAAGCACGTAAACCACGTAACTGTGTGCTTTCCATTGTAAGGATGTAATAAAAAACTAGATATTAAAATATTACTTATAAAGGTAGAGAATTTTTCAAGATTGTATGAACGTCCAATTATAGATTCGTGCATGGATTTAAAATTATACAAATTCCATCCATTCGTGGGATGCTGGTATTTCATAATTTTATAATTATACCTTACCTGAATATTTTAGTTTTAACAACGCTGGTTAATGCTAATAAAATATCATAGACATTGTCTAGATTCTCGTTAACGGACGGAAAGAAAACGGTCGACCGACCATTTTATTTTTGTACACAACGCTGCACGGGCGCATTACCTCGCCTTATATTCGTGTTTCTATAGCTATAAGATATTTTATTCCGATCGCGTGGCTGATATGTTTTTCTTTATTTCCAACAGTCCGTCCTTGAAAACTATGAATAAGCTCACGCGTACTTTGGATTTTATATACTATACATACCGAGTACTGACGGGTCGTGTAATTTTTCGGATGCGAAAATAAATAATATTTTGTAAGAGGCGTGAAGAAACTCGTAAATCAGTGACAAAATGTTTAGCAAAAAATATTACTTTCCAAAAAATCACGAATATTGATCTTAAAACAAACCCCATATCTATGGTAATAGATTTGGCCATAGTTTGGTAATAACAATTATAATTGGTATTTTTAAATAAATGTTACATTATAATAAAAATATTAGGATGACAATAATAGATATAGCTATATTATGATAACACTATTCACAATATTTACACACGAACAAATGAAATTAGATTGTAAAAAAAAAAAATGTTCTATGTAAAAGATGGGATAATAATATTATATTAAATTATACAATTCTGATGCTTTTAAAATGTCATTTTTAAGCTGACTTCGGTCTCAGGTTCCAGTAATGTATCGAAATTCTTAAAAATTTTAATTCTTCGTAGGTTAAGTTCGTGTTTAAAGTATTTAGCTAAATGCCTAAAATACGAACTTAAGTTACAATTAAATCATGAATAATTTTTTCTCAAAATCACATTTCATCAAAAATACAGGATTTTTTTCTATCATCAGCAATGTGTGGACCGAAAGTATTATCGAAACGGATTCTTCGGTTTTGTTCTATTATGAAACTTAAAGTTAGCTATTATTGCATTTAAATGCCCGAAGATAAAGTTTTGAATAAAAATAACTAATTATAGTTTATTAGTATTTGGAATGTATTTTTTCAACCACCTCTAGAATAAAATATACATTGTTTATTGATGTTTAGTTTGTCACACCACTTTTGTTCATTTCTCTATTTTAATTTAGTAAATCAATCACTTGGTATCACATTGTAGTAACATTAAGTAATAATACCAAATTTGCATTGTATATGTTATGACCATGTTTATAATAATTATACTTAATTTTTTTATATTAATATAGGCATGAGTTTGGTAGAATGGAATTTTCTTGAAAGTAAAACAATTTTTTACGTATTATGGGCATAAAGGAAATTATTACATCTTTCACGTATTCATATTAAACTATAAAAAAGTATTTTTATGTGGTATATAACTTCAATTTCTTTATCCTTTAGTTATCCTATAATACATAGCATTAAAAATATTTGTTTTTTGTAAAGTAAATTTCGATATTCATTTACTTACAAGATTACAATGTACACCCCCCGATCAATATTGACATCGGAAACGATCGGTGTAATATATTTTATTATACGTGCTATTTAATAGTCGTTTATTGTATATTGTCTCTGAGAAGTATTTTTCAAACAACTGTAGTGAAAAGAGATAAATATGTTAAATTATATTAAATGTTTCAGTAAAGCCGAGTAAATAGTTTGAAGAAAAAAAAAACAAAATTAATTTAGGTATTCATGTATTTACTATTAGTATAGTTCATAAAATACGTTATGAAATTTTTTAACAGTAAATGTATTCAAATTAAATAAAAAAAACGGTTCGAAGGAGATGAGGTGACTTTAATTTAAGAGAAAACATTTTCATATTATCATTTCTAAGCTAATAAAATGCTCTAAAATGTACCATAATATTAATCATACGCACAGCCATAACTAGGGTGAGGCGAGCGAAGCACTTGCATTGGATGCCCAAAGCGGGGAGCGCAAAAATATTAAATGATTAATTTAAGAAAAAGTTTTAATTATTGTATAGTTTTGGATTTATTACAAATGATTCACGATTATAAGCTAAAAGAATCGTATCCAAATATTGAAATTGCTATAAGAATTTTTCTCTCGATGTCCATCATAACAGCTTCTTGTAAAAGGAGCTTCAGCAAACTTAAATTAATAAAAACATATTTAAGATCTACAATGGTTCAAGAAAGATTATCAAGCATGACCATATTTTCGATAGAAACAGAAATCGCTGGTAAACTGGATTGTGATGAAATTATTGACAAATTTGCCTACACAAAAGCAAGGAAAATTAAATTATAAATAATAATTGTTTTAAATTATTTTGTTATATTTTTATTATTATTAACTATTATTCGTTAAAAATATTATTTTTAAATATCTAATAATTTGCAATCATAAAATGTATTTGTTTACCATAATATAAGAAGATGATAATTAATAATTATAGTTATACTTGTGGCCAAAAATATAATTTATTGTTTTGCTAGAAACCTAACTACATTTTTTCAAATTTTTCTGAATCGTATTATATATATATATTAAAAGCTTTGAGTGTATCAACCCTACAACCTAGAGTGGCGGATTTCTGTATTTCTGCCTCAGAATAAAAAATAGCTCGGTACAGCTCTGATCATACGTTATAATTATAAAGGCATAAATATTCAAATAGTACTCATGAAAAAAAAAAAAAAAAAAAAAAAAAACTAAAAAACTATTGGAAACACAAAAATTAATACTACAGTCATTCTTTATATGTATTACAACACATCAGTGCACTACAAAGAAAACGATCAATTACCTTCTACACATTCACATCGTATGTCAAATACCAAATAGGTAAGTATAAAATATATTAGGTATAAAAAAGTATGCAAAATTATTATAATGAATTAAAAAATATTTTCATTGTGAATTGTTCGATAGTGCCCTGTTCTCCTTTTTTCTAGAAACTGACTGTGTTGACTGTATTTATGTGTACATACACAAACATAAATTTGATAATGGGGGTTGAAATATTTTATTTTTTATTTTTAATACATCATATTTCTTATGTCAAAAACTATAATAGTATAATTACATCGTTAAAAGTACAATGGATATTTTTTCAATGAATCGTCACTTTTAATACTTTATTGACATTGTTGTCAGTTAACGGATAATTAATGTTTAAAAAAAAACAAAAATACATACATCCTTATTTTTGACGGGGGTGTGAGGAAACATTGATTACAAATGACAGGTTCCATTAACATAGGATATTAAATTCTAACCAACCTGAAATCGTGTTATTAAATACCTAGTTCCTTTAATTATAAGCACTAAATATTACCAGTATTGATGATATTTAGGCTTAACTCGCACGAACCATACTACAACCACGCTATATATATATACACAAAACGGTAGTTGTCTGTGGTCAATATCAACTACTTATCAACCACTTTTTTGTGGTCATTAAAAGTCCGAACCAACCACTAAAGAACCACGCCACAACTAAAAATATAGTATACACTCCAAATGTTTATTTTTATTTGTTTTCTATCATAGTCGATTCCGGCTTCAGACGACCACAAAAAAAGTGGTCCTAAGTGGTTGATATCGAATATAGACATCAATAATTTGATGGTCGACAAGTTGTGACGTCAGTAAATGGTCCGTCCGTTGTACAATTACGATTATCGTATTGTTTTATATTTTGTTAATGTATTTACCACGATCAAATACCGATTTTTGATCGTAGCGTAGTTATAATATAATCCGTGTCAGTTAAGCCTTATATAAAATAAAATTAACTATTTAAAATAATGAATGTTTCAAATTATAAAATATTATATAACATTTCCATATTTAATCAACAATTAATAAAAATTATTTCGTGTCAAACACCCGTGAGTTATGTGGCTACGTGAAATATCATTATGCGTGTTACAGTTAACACATTTTTTTAAAACTGTTATAGTTTGTCAGTAGACATAACTACAAACAAACACGCATTATACTTTCTGCACATGATGCTTTATTAAGAGTCAATAGATCTCCAAACCCTGGTTGATGTAAAGCACTTGCGGAAGTTTACACCATTTTAAGTTAACAAAGACTTATTTGCTATATAATTAATATTAGTTAATATAAAGAAAAACAATATATAATATACATTTTTAATATTGGTTATAAAGAAAAACAATATATAATATACATTTTTCTTTATTTTGCTTTGTATAATATAATAATACATAATTTATAACGATTAGTGAAGCACAGTTACATATTACTCGATCAAGTGGAAAATTCAACAAATAAAAATAAAGTAATTTTTTTTTTCATTAGAACAATCCGTATATTATTATACTCATTTATATTTTTACGAAAAATGTCTGAATTAAAATAATTTTTGTCTTCTCCCTTTCCAAATATTATTTCCCTTCACCAAATTAGCCAAAATTATTTCTTGATTTTAAATAATAAACTTATAATTTTGTTTTTAGGATTGCAATCAAAACAAACAACAATTTGGAAAAAAAAATAATCATGATGTCACAATGGTGAATATTTATTTTTGTATAATGAATATTGAACTTTTTATCTTTCTAAAAAATTGAGTGAAATGATAAATCACTTCGTTGTTGTGAATTTAGAAAATAACACTAACCGAAAATAATTTTCAAAATATATAGTATACACTGCCTCAATATAGTATTGACTTTCCCTCGTATAACATTTTTTAAATTTCATTACATCTATGGAGCGTATCACCCAATATATAGTGTACACCTCAACAACCATAAAAACAATGTTTTCATTTTGATATTTCGTAACGAAACCGATAACTGAACCATCATAAAAATAGTTTCATCAAAAATTATGATGCATCAACAAAAAAAAAAGTAATAATAAAACTAATAATAATATACATTTTTCAGATCGTAATACATACACATGTATACTCAATGTATTGAGTATACAAACATGTTACTTCATAAAAGAAATAGGAGGTTGTTTACTATAAAAATAAAACCATTTATACAGTTACAAAAACATTTTACCTGTCTTGAAACAAACAGGATTCTTCCGTATTTCCACACATGAGCCAAACGATTTTTGTCAACAATAAGAAAAAACACATAAGTTTACACAAACCTGTCCAATGTCTTACACAAGACATAAAATAATTCAATCCCGATTGGAATATTACATGTTAAAATGTCGCTTCGATTTTTAGTTCACCTTATGCGAATACATCTTATATTTTTAATAAAAACGTGGGCACATAAATTACGGTTTATACTCATTTATGTTCATTGTTTTTAATAACCAAGCGCTACGTGTAATATATTTATTGAGTATTATGAATTAACTGGACTGCACAAAGTGATTATGTTCCTGCAGCGACATTGTATACCCAGATTTATCGCGATTGCCAATAAAAGTTCAACACCCGCGTGTACCTGTACAGACTTCTTTGTCCTATTTAAATTATTAATATAAACAAAAATATTTATACAAGACCTCGTCTATATTACACAACCCCAGGAAGTTACCGTTTTCGGATATTACTCGCGGTATTAATGAGAATTAATACAACCGAAACAAACTTGTTCTATTGTACATAATATAATTTGTGTTAAGCGCGTAAAACTTAATAAGGTTTATTGTTGTTGTATATCTGAATATATATATGGTAATATATATTCAATTTTTTGAATGGTGAGTAATCACAACGTAAGTGGAATTCATAATAAATCATAATCTTCGTTGTAACACATAATTTCATATAACTAACGCTTATTCTGCTTATTCGATGATCTACTATTTCACCGCATGAAATTTCATATTCACCGTAGTTCAAAAGGGAAATAATAAATTCATCTATAAATTATTTCAGCTGATTATTATCCTAACTTTTAAGTTCATCCATTAGTATTTATACATTTGCTTCTCATTGGTACTGTATTATTTTTCGTATACATTTTATCATTATATTCGATCATCGATCATAATATTTAAATATTATCTTAATATTTCACAATCACTTATACATTAATCGCTTTTTATTATTTTTAAGGTCTACTGCATTGGTACTTACACTAAATGTCTATAAACGTAAATCGTTATTGGTAATTTGACAAGTTTCGACATGCTCATCAAAAAATTTATAATGAAAGTCGTAAACGCTTATTTATCTTGTTCGAGTAATGGTCGAGTAATATTAATAGTCATCAATAAAAGGTATTTTAATTGCCTCCTCCCCCGCCAATTAATTTATCTGAAAAATGATTTTTGGGTGAATGATAAATTAGTGCAATTTAACAAGTGCTATCTACCTTATATATACGCATATTGTTTGGAACTTACAATTAATTACATTAAATACCTATTAACGGTTCATTAGATGTAACTGTAACCAATATTTACCTTTAGCTATTTAACAATTCATTGCATTGTTACGATTCACTAATTATACAACCCCGATAAATTACTTATAAGATATAAAAATATTTCATATTTGATGTCTATACAATTATAGTTTTCGATGTAGACTATTATTTCGACATATTCTTCAATATTGAGTCACTGTAGTTAAAAATATAAAAATCAAAAAGTAATAACAACACAATTGCCTAGTTATAAACAATGAAACGTAATTTTTCACCTACATTTTTTTTAACACCATCAACAGCAAATAAATTATTCAATATCATAAATTAATTCAAATAAATAATAATAATATTAATTGATAAAATTAATAATAAATAAGATCATATTAATAGTGATTATTAGAAATGAATAATATATTATTAATTATCACTACGTAGTAAAATGAATTACTTGTTATGAAGAAGTATATGATGAACCGTCATCATACCTATCGTAAAACAAAGTTTGAAATATCATTCAACCATAATAATTTCATTAACTATAGATGAACTAAAAGTTGAATTAAGAAAATGACATAAATGAATATGGATAAAAAAAATGGTTACTTAGAAGAGATGCTATTATTAGGCGATCACACGTCGAGAGTGCAACCGCGAGTAAATTTGTGGAGGTGATAGCTATAGCTATACAAGTATACTTGTCGTTAGTAAATAAAACGGCGTTCTATTCACTCGCTCTCGCGTTTTTACTAAGGCCAAATGCAAACTCCTACACGAATAACCTTTTTACCTGAATCATCATCAAATGTAAACTCCTACACTAATAACCTTTTAACATTTTTACCTGAAAATCAAAGATATTGTGATCTCCAACATAGAATTTTTCCCTTTACAAAATTGGGTACTTAAATTCTCGATTTTGAAGTTGAAAAGCTCAAAAAGCTCAAAATTATCATAGCTTGAGAATAATAAATATATATTTAACAAACAAAAGCTTAAATAGAGTGTGTTTATACGCTAAATGATGATTCTCGAAGGTTAGGTTATACTATATTATATACTATACTAAACGTTCATATCGGCACTTGCAGTACAAAACGTTTTAAATAGATCAGCGATATGGTATCGAATATTGTTGGTTAACGATAAAACATGATAATCTCGTCTGTATCGAAACAAATTGGCGTTTATTATCGCAGTCCGATATCGTAGTCCGCTCGTAACTGTATAACTGCGTATTGTTTGAGTTTAATCTAGTGAATCTTTTGCGTCTTTCACCGTTTTGTGCAGTAAAGTTAGTCACTCTTATAGTCGTACATTATTAAAAATTGCAATGGAATTCATATACAATCAGACTGGTCAAAAATTATTAATAGTTGATAAATATAATTTTTTTTTACACTATACTGCAAAAAGTGGCCAAAAAACTTGGTGTTGTATTAATAATAAGTGTCAAAGTAAAATGTATACAAATAATGCAGAGGATGAAATTATTGAAAAAAAATGTAGTTCTAATTCACAATCATAATGAAGATACTACATTAAATCGCCAAGAAGTCAATAATTCACTGAAAAGGAAAGTAAGCGAAGACAATATTGTAAAAAAACCTTCCAAGTTTATTTTAACTGAAATCAAAAATTTTAATAACTAAAATGATCTAAATACAACTGATCTCAATTATATTAGACGAAATGTGTATAATGCACGTACATCTATTTTGCCACCTTTGTCTAAAAGTATCGAAGAGGTTCACGATACTTTAAATTTAATGGATATAAAGACAACCCGTTCTGAACGATTTGTTTTATTAAATGATGAAGATAGCTATATTATTATATTTTCTTGTATAGAAAATTTAAAAATTTTTTTGTTCTAACGAAAAACTATTTTTAGATGGTACTTTCAATTATTGTACAAAATATTTTTTGCAGTCATTCACTATTCATGGTTTTAAGAATCAAAATTATATACTATTAGTTTTTGCTTTGCTTCCTGACAAAAATAGCCATACATACAGTACACTATTTTTAAAAAATATCGACATTTGCTTGCAAAATAATTTACGGTTTCAACCAAGTACAGTTGTGGTGAACTTTGAAATTTTTATTCATAATGCAATTAAAAATATTTGGCCATCAGTGCAAACTCATGGTTGTAATTTTTATTTGTGCCAAAATTGGTACAGAAAAATCCAACAAATAGGCCTAACCAATGATTACAATAATGGTGAATATGAAATTGAAAAATTGTTAGTTCTCACATTCACTTTACCATTATTGCAAGATGTTAAGGATATTGAAGATTGCTTTGTATTTGATTTGTTAGAAAATATGCCATCTGACGATAAAGCCCAACAATATTGCGACTATTTATCTAAAAATTATATTTTTTCTTTTTCATTGTTTTGTCTAAAATGGTGGTCTTCTAATGATACTACTAATGCATGTGAATCATTTAATTTAAGATTTAATAGTAGTTTTTATCATCATCATTAGGGCTGGGATTTTGATGCGTAGGCATCTTTTTTTTCTGATGTTTTAAAACGTTGATCCGTAAGTATAAAATGTGTTTCGGGTGATACTGATTATTTTAAAGTATTTTTTATTTTGCATTTTTTGATAAAATTAACCTTAAATGCATTTTTAGGACATTTTTTTATGTTTTTAGAGCATTTTTCACAATTTCTTCATAAAATGAACGAAAATTGTTGCGATTCACAAAAAACTTTCAGCAAACTGCTGACGGTACGAATAATAAATTATATATAGTATCATATATTCAAATATTTCATCAAAGCTAGGCTTTTTCCCGGAAATTATCACCGTTATATTATGTATACATACTGTACATACATAGGTACAAGTTATCGTCGATAACAATTTTATCATAGCTAGGTTTAGATAACTATTACTGAATTAGTAACCAATTAGTACGTCCGTCGTCGTAGTCTCGATAGCATTCGTTGTGTTTCGTCGTGTCATATTTTTCTGTGTGATTCATAAGTTCAATATGCCGAAAGTAAAAACGTCGAAATCAAATTGATTAACGAAATATGTGAATGAATTCGGTAAAGAAATTTTTTCTACAGACGGTGAATATTATTTTGCAAAATATGTGAAATAAAAGTGGCTTCTGAAAAAAAATTTACCGTTGTACAACACATTTCCCGAGATAAACAAAAAAAAAATACATTACTATAGTATAATTTAAATTATTTTTTTCTAATTTTTAACCTATAATAAATATAATTTAAATGCATTTTTTAGTACATTTTTTGAGTATTTTAAGTCATATTTGCATTTTTTGAAATTTTTTAGGGCATTAAAATCCCAGCCCTAATCATCACCCAAATCACCATTTATTCGAGAAAGTTTTAAAAGATATACAGACCGAAACATACATTAAAATTAGAAGCATTCATGCAATATAACGCAGGCAGACAAAAATAATTCTAAATATCAATTTATACTTAATCAAAAAGATAAATATATACGAGGAGAATTTTCACGTTTAGAGTTTATCTCCAATGTATACCATAAAAATATACGTAAATGATTATGACTTAGTATTGATTTATTATTTTTTTCGAAAAATTTTGTTTTAAACGTATGTGATTTTAACTATTGTTTTACTAACATTTTTACTATAGTTTTCAAACAATTTTTATTTGATGTGATAATATATTGCAAGACTGATATTTTTTACAGCAATACGAGCGGTATTAATTTTTTGTAGGAGTTAACACTATCTTTTATAGGAGTTAACACTATCTTTTGTAGGAGTTTACACTACATTTGTAGGAGTTTACCATCCCCCTTTACTAATACTAATCACTGTTCAACAGGTATCTGTTTACACGTGTGATGTTAATGCGAGTGACAAGTACTAATGGCATGTACTATGCACCGTGTAAACCCGGCCTAATATATTTATGGTTAGCAACAATTATAATATGAGTTCAACATTATGAGGTTTTCCGTGTCAACTAATTTTGAATGAAATACATAATTAGAGAAAATTTAAAGTTTACAAATAAATATTAATTAGCGTGATTTTTGAGGTTGAATTTTTCCTGCTAATTCGTTCATATCCACTTTTATATTAATTGTTGATATTCTTAAGAATGCATTCAAGTGTTCGTCGCTTGATTTTAATTAATTTTTATTTATATCCGGGATTTTAGTTTTGAAATTGTCTGCTCAAAAATATAAGTGTTATTAAAAGCATCAATCATTTTTTTATCAAAACTTTTATTGCGTTTAAAATCTATTAAATCTATTTCAAAAAAACTCAAATAAAGTATTTGTAAGTCATTACTTTCTTTAAAATCATTATTAAGAACATCGTTGTTATTTAATTCTATCACTTCTATCCGTAAATTATATTCAACATTGTCAGGTGTCCATTAATAGAGGTTTCACTGTATTTATATAATGGTATCTATATATTATTGAATGGAAAATCCACCACGATGTTCATACATTATTCACATTTTTCAATAAATCATACATCTGAAAAATATAAATGTTCAGATTTGTTTAATTCTTTAAACATTTCGAATGAGAAACAATCATCAAATAAAATAACCGCTTTAAATTATTATCCGTCTTCACAATCTTCACTAATAATATAAATAATCCGAATAGTCTCCCCTGTATCGATCTGTACGACTTCGTCTTCTCTCAAGAAACATTTCTACAAAAATAAAAAACTTACTCGGAATGACATATTAAATGTTTTAAATAATTTTTGAAGGTTAGACATTGGCATTGAGTTTAATTTTACAACAAAAACATAATTATCGTAAGAAAAAGGATCTTAAACTTCAATATATTTGATTGATACGATTTTCTTGATTGTCATTCTCAGCTAAAGAAAATTATGCAATTTATTAACTTTTTGTAATATAAAATTTTGTATTTTTTATTTTCAAAAAATGAAGGAAGATTGAATTTTCAATCAATAAGTGACAAAGTTTTAAAGAAATTTAATGATCAGAATCATGCAATTGAAACTTTTAATAATTATTAAAATTTTTCATAACATTTTCAAAAAATGAAGGAGGATTAAATTCTCTATCAATAGAGACTTAGTACTAAAAAAAGTTTAATAATTAAAATCATGCAATTTCTCTAACGTGATAAAAAGTCATAAAGTTTCCATTGAAAACATTTTACAAACCGAATTTTTAAATTAAATTCATTTTTTTTCAATATAAAAATGAAAAGATTACAAAATTGCAAAATAATTAAAACTGAGTTAATAAATAATTAACATGTAAATATTTTTTATATACATAAAAAAATAAAATAAATATGTTATAAGACAAAATCAAAGTATCCTCTAAAAAAATTTCAAAAACCACCATTCGACGGCTTGTGTTACAAATTCAACCATACTTTGTAATATTATACTCATGTATATTATGTTGTTATGATATTTACACTGCTGTGTACAGAAATGATTTGTTTCATCTCGATAATAATAAGAGCCGTCATAGAGATAACATAAACGCCATCATAAACAGTAAAAATTATAATTCAATGACGACGGGTTGGTGGCTTTATTTGGAAATTATTATCGTGTTGACCTCGAAAACGAAGATGATTAAATTTCACCAACCCTCCGTCCCGTCACGTCAGGTTTTTCACAGTGACGGAATATATTTTACTCGCGATCATATACGAAATCCATTTTAAAATGTTTAGCCACGTGTTCGCCGTATATAACATAAATTGGAAGAAAAAAATCACATTTGTCCATGTTCACGTCTGTACTACGCTATACAATACTATAATAAATGTAATAATACAATTCTCACGACATGGTTGGTAAATTAATATATTTTGGTTTCTTAAACGGTAAACCATAGCCGTCATCGACAGGTCATGGCTGGAAAACCATTATCAACAACGCAGATACATAAATGCGATTTTCTGTACTATCATCGATCATCCACGCGGTCGGCTTTGATGGAAATACCGTCTTTTACGAATAGCTTTCCATAATGCCGTAGTCGAATTCAACATAGGCACAAGGTGAAATACAGACGAGTGAATAATAACTTCAATATAAATGTCAATATTAAATCAAGATAAAATAACATAATGTTTAAGACGTCGAACTAATAAAAAAATGTCCTACTACTCTTGATCAGTTTTTTTGAACTTGGGCAGACAGCATGATGCCCGTGTATATCTTGACAATTAAAACAATTTTAAGATCGCTTAATGACCATCTGTAGTCTCGAGTTTTTTCTTCCTACCAAACATCGTATTTTTAAAACTCTTATACGTCTCAATTATTCCTTGTACATTGAACGCAGTACGCGTGCTGGAAAAGCTAGGAAACTGCGCGAAATAATATACAGCTGCAGCTTTAATAGTCACCGGGAATGAGTAAGTCGGCTGCGTCGGTGGCTCTGCAAAGTGTACATCGTGTTGTACACCGGACCGCGACAGTAAAGGTACGTACCCGTTCATTCGTGTGCACTCGTCTTCCTTCGCGGTTTGCTTGTTTCAATGTATTTGGATTTGTGTAGAACACGCATGCGCAACCGGTGACTTTTCGCGATTGATACCAAAGGTCGCGTAAACACCAACTCCAACATACCTGCGATAAGAAAACATATATGTATTATATAACACGAGCGTTGTTTACACATTGTCCCGGCACCACGTCCGACTTGCAATACCTGTACGAGTTTCCGCTTAGTACGTTGTCTGCAGTCGATGAGCACGCAGCCCGTGGTGCGCCGGAAAACTATGTGAATTCAACAACGACGGAACGCGGCGGAAAGTCTCGATTTCGAAAAAAAAATTAACAAAAAATGAGTGAGTATAACACGCTTGTCCGCCCGTAGTGCAGCGGTCCGTAAAGTCGCGTAAAAAACGATTTCGACGTCGTTATGCCGGGTCCATACGATGCGTACAGGACGAACATAAACTTACTTTTCGGGACAACGCGTAAAGATCTCTTACAATCGGAAACAAATCAAAAACCCGTTTCGGTGTGGATCCAGTGTATTATGTTTCGTATTCGTCTCTTACACTACTCCATCAAAGCCTGGCCCCTCATACGTCAACATTTCTTCTCAACTGTTCAGTTCCTTTACCCGTAATACTCATAATTCGATCTGCCCAACCTTGGACCGTATCTCACGCATTTCTATGCATTATATAAATATTGATTTGTGTATACGTCTTGTGCAGGTACCGATGACGAAGAAGGACATCACCGTTTCCGGGACACCATGTTCACTTGGATGTCCTTTATGTTGTCAGTGGTCTCAATACCGGCGTTTTGTTTCTGTTACCTAAGTACGTATACGCCGTTAATCGTGGTCTATATTTTAACGTATTATTATTTTTACCATTTATAATACCATAGTATTTTTTTGGGTGTGTGTTGACTCAGATTTTCATTAGAACCTGAAATCATTTTTAACCACTTTTTATGAACCAAGACAATTGTTTAATAATTATAACATTGGAAACCATTTTGCTTTAACAATAGTTTAAAACAGTTTTAACAAAATAATAATTTATAAAATTATACATTATTTTAGATTAATCGATTTTCGAGTAATAAGGTAATGTTGAAGTATTAAAATTGAATTGTTCATTATGAAATAAAATTTTCTATTACTTTCAAAATGTTTTGTAGAAGTGAGTTCTGTTTCCTTTTTATGGCAATATATTACTGTGTTTAGCACCATACTTCCTCCATTGTATTAACGCTTCATGCTTGTATACTGACATAATATTATCGCGGTTCAACTATATCGAGATCGCCATACAACTCATCATCAAAAATTACATATATATATATATATATACCAATATGTCAGCGTGTATACAAACATAATTTTACAATAAGTGTAATTATGTGTATGAATTCAACTACCTATTCATCTATTTCGTTTTAAGTCCACTAGTACTGCATAATTGATGAATAGTTTTTTCGAAATATATCATTTCATTATCAATATTTAGCATTACTCTCCGATTTAATTAAATGACGCATCACACCGCGTACCACACTAACGGAAATATTATATTTAAAAACATGTTATAACATATCATAACATTTTAACTTTGTCAACTACAGCTATATCATTATTATATATTCACTTCATTATGAGACCCAATTGTTTACATGATTAAAAATTTGTAAATCAATTACAAACATGTTTCAAATTTAAATTCTATTTGCACTACAAAAGCACTGCAATATTATAAACAACCAATAAAAATAAAAAACTACCCATTAAGATTCATTTGTATAATGACTTAAATCAAACAAAGATACTGAATAATTTTTGTGTTATGTAACCACCCGCAATGTAATGGATTTAATATACACTCTGCAACTTTTCACTTAAACATATCTATCTAATTGATAAGGATTTACAAATATTATATATTTCCCCGAAAAATGTTCTTCAATTTTAAAAAAGTTTTGTCCGAGGTGACAAAAGATAACCTCTATTTTAACTGATAATTTCCTGATAAATAAAAAATAATAATAGAAGTATAAGTATAGATTGAAAAAATAATAAATATATAATACAATAATGCGATTTACGAGCGCATCGAGCAAAGAGGCAAAACCCTTCATAGAGTTTATTTTTAAATATTACTCACCATTCGAACTGAAGTTATTGACAAATATATTTTATTGAATAGGAAAATGAAAACAATATATTGGATTAAAATAGTAGAACAATATGAAAGGTATTAAAAAAATGCGAATTTAATAAGAGAAAACAGTTGTTTTATAAAAATTATACATTGAAAATATCTTTATTTATGAAATAAATACAATATTTATGTGTGCGTTTATAATTGTCTACGAAATATATATATATATACCAGCATCTCATCATAATGGCCGTAAGACATTTATGTCGACTGAACCTTGTAAAAGTATATAGGAGAAATAAGTTCGTGAACCGTTCGAAAAATTTCACAAAAAAAATAAAATATATATTTAGTTTAAAAGTGCTATATCAAATTTGAAACCAGCCGCTCTATGCTTGAGACCGATAATATAATAAACATATATTATCCCCAGCGGGTTTCGCTGACATTTATCGAACACGTACTAGTAAACTTACAGCAAAAATTCATACTCTAAAAATAAAAAAAATAAATGTTGCGAGTATTGCCATACAGCGGTTTCAAGCTCAAACCAAAATCCTCGATGCGAGATCCTATTTTATTTAAATTTTTTTATCATTTATTTTTTCAAAGTTAAGGCACAATTACGATCGCGATGATGACGTTTGATAGAATTACATAATTTAAGAAATATTATACGATTATTATAATGTGGTTTTGATGTTTCAACTTAAATGCTAAATGTTATAATATATCTAATGTTGACGTTACATATATTCACTTAAGATTTATTACTAATATTATCAATACATTTAAATTTTTATCAGTTTTAAAAGTACATCAATAAAATGTGTGTGAAATTTTCCAATACTTAAAATAAGAGTATATAAGTAATACATAAAATAACTAATAATTACTCGATTACTCTTTTATAAAGTATGTATCGGCATTCTAAGAAATCTTATAACTACTTATTTTGAAATTCAATAAATTCGTCCCAAAAATTAAAGCATTGACTTGATAACATGTGTATGCTAATTTAATAAATATTTGTTTAGTACATAATTCAATTATAAAAACTCAGTACTACGAGACACAAATAGTATTAGTTTAATAAATCGTTTAAAAACTAATTTGTTGTATAGTGTTAAAAACAAGCAAAATTAATTATTGACAAAATAATTTTTCCGTAATTATTAAAATTTTTCCAGCTACATCGATTGGCAGATTCGTATTGTTACGAATACTCAAATCGAAATTTCCAGAACTGGAATTCATAAAATCAGTTTCTATTCGATCAGCAATGGACACGCCGGATAATACAGGATACATTGTAGTATTACTTAAAGTCAATGGAGATTTTGATATTGATTTAATGAGACACACGATTCAGGTGCGTTTGTCGTGTTTTACGTAAGATATCGTCAGCATTAGTGAAAACATTTATGAACCAATAGTTTCCACACTAAACTATATGAAATAAATATAGCTTAGATAAATAATTATTTTAAAGAGTTAAATGTGCTTAAAATAGTTTAATTTCTTTTAAAATAAATCATATACTACTGTCACTTCTTTTGTATTTATCAGAAAAAATAATCAACTTATTCTCTGAAGTACCAAATCTCAAAATTATTAGTTGAAAGTTTAGTATTTTTTAACTAAAATTTTAATTAAAAATTTTATTTTGAAAAATTATGAATGAATCGAAGAACGTAGTTTAAAATTACTCAAGGGGGTAGAAGAAATATTTGAGTTAAATTTATTCTTGTTTGACTGAAAATAATGAAATATATTAGGAGTATAAATCGTAATTAAAATAACTACTCGTAATTATTAAAAAAATATGATACACAATACGGTAACTATCACAACTACTCAAATATACTGATGAAAAACTATTTTAATCAAATTATTGTTTAGACAGATATAGTGGATAAATATGATCGGACAAGTGGCCGCTTGTGTTTTCCGCACCTCCGATGTTGTTTAACGAAAAAATGGATGCGATATGCTTGGACTAAGCCTTGCAAGTATTTCTCCATTGACAACCATGTGATCGAATTGGTAGGAAAAAATACGGTTACCGAAGACGATGTCATGGTGAGTTTATTATAATAATTTATGGTATATTATCGAGTAAATTGAATTCATAATTAATAATTATTTGGGCTCAGAAATACGGAAAAGGATAAAGATAGAGAGAAAGAGAAAGATAGAAAGAGCATTTATTTTCACGTCCCGAGTGTAAAAAATTATTATTTATATAGATATTTTTTACTTAAATCACTTACGAACAAATTATGTTACGTAGATATCATACAGTCAAACGACTATATACATATATACAGGCTGATAATAATTTCACATAACAAAAAATGTATCATATTAATATGTGAATTAATCTTAGGGTATGGAAATTATATTGATATACGAATGTTTATTTTTTAAAAATGATATATAGGTATAACTCTAACTCGATATTTACCTATGGTTTAAGTTAGTCAATGACATTATTATACTGTGTATAAAAAACGAAATATTATTGATAGAAATATGAAACATACATAATATTTAATTATTCCTTGAGCTTAATTCTAATATGTAATATAGTTATAAATTAACTACTTTATTATTATTATTATTATTATTGTTATTATGTATAGAAGTGTATTTCTACTAGAAAATTATTTTTTTATGAAATATAATGCTTTACTTTATCTATACATAATATTACAATTAATTTGATATGTAAATGAAACTACTAATTATTTTTAATAGCCAAAGCTAAAATAAATATAAATAATAATAATAATAGTAAAAATGATAAACGAAAATTAAATAATTAAGATTTATATTATCAGTTTACTCGATGAAGTGAATAATACACGTTAAAGTGTAATACATTGCGGTAGTTGCATTATTAATATAATGAGTTTTGGATAAAAGTAAATTACTAAAATTAACTAAAAAAATATGGTCTCGTGATTTAAGGTTGTAAATTATGAATTTTCATTTGGTTTTTATAAGTTTACCAACAAAAATCTTCCTATTAAAATGTATCTAATAATTTAAATGTTGAGTATAATTTTAGGTAACACATTCCATACAATTTCATCATGATACATGGTTTCCTACTGAACATATTTATAAGAAAAAGATCCTATAGTATGCAAGGACGTTGGAACAATGAATGTAAAGGGGGCAACTTTCTTCGCATGAAAAATGTCTTGGGGATGAGGGATAACAGAAAAATACAGAATTTGAATAAAATTCTGGTTTATTTACATAAATTAATAGTCGTGATTTTATTTACCTATTTGACCTTTTTGTACTATAAATTCATTGTAAATGTATGTTTATACCTTTTAATAGTAGTATAAAATATTATCAGTATTAACACTGAGAATATTTACATTAGTCAGCGTATATGTATGACCACGTAAACTATATGTTTAAACACATTACGATACAGATGATATTGTGTCACACAGTACTGTAATAATATGCCGGCTAATGATGCACTTAATTTAATACGGTATGTAAGCAACACCATATTGAATTCAGCAAAACCCAAATTTTTTCTGGTAGTATTCTCCCGGTGCCTTTGAACAATGATACTATTGACATAGAAGAAATTATTCCAGGAATTATTCCTCTTTGTCGGTTCGAGTAAGAGCAGTAAACCACTTCATACAAAATTATAAAATAATTATTTTTTTTTTTTTTTGTTATAAACCTATATTGGATTGGTTTACAATGTTTTTAACTTCGCTCTCCACTTATCACAATCTTCGGCGAATTTTTTTAATTCGACGTAAGTATCAATCCCTTCGTCATTTTTCAGTTGAGATACGTTCGAGTATCTTGGTCTTCCTGGTGGTTTCCATCCTTCAATTGCACCTTCTATTATAGTATGATACGATTCTTCGTCATGGCGTAAAACGTGTCCCATCATGTCCCATCGTCGTCCCTTTAAGTAAGGATCTTGTTTCTTCAACTTGGGTCATTACATCTTCATTTGTTACTCTTTCTGTCCAGTTTATTTTTTTCCATATGTCTCCAGCACCACATTTTGAATGCTTCAAGGGATCTTTTTTCTTTTTCATTAATAACCCATGTCTCGCAGCCGTATAATGCGACACTCCACACCAATGTTTTTAGAAATGTCTTTTTTGTGACTCTGCTAATTTTTTTCGAAACCAAAATTTTCTTTTTCTTGATAAAAGCTCTCTTTGCTTGCCCGATTCTTTGTTTAATTTCCTGCGAGCTCCTTCCGTCAGATGTTATTAAACTTCCCAAGTATTTAAAACTAGAAACTTGTGAGATAAGTTGGTTTTCTAAATAAATATTGTGTTAATTGTGGGTTCACGTGCACAAACTAAAATTTTTGTTTTACCTGAATTTATATGCATTTGATACTTATTTATAATTATTTGCATTTCTGCCAGGGCTCTTGATTCTCTGATTCTTGGGGTGATCCATTCTTGCCTAGGTATTTTTCTTTTCACACTTAGTATGGTTGTTGAGGCATCTGTTACAACGCTTTTTATGTTCTCCCATCTTTTATCTATTGGTTCATTTCGTTCATCTTTATTTTTATATATTTTATCCATGTTTTTCTTTAGATTTTCAACTACTTCCACGTTTTCCAACTCTTTAAAGTTATATTTTGTTTGTTTTCTTACAACTTTAGCGATTTTTTTTAGTTTTAAACAAAATTTCATACCCACTAGTTGATGGTCAAAATTATTTTAACATTCAAGAAATATTAAAATATTCGAACTCAATCAACAAAAACAGAAAAGCAACATACATGGATTCGAGACCAAACTTTTAAAATTTGAAACTCTCTTGGCTCTTCACTCTTTATTCATAGATTTAGACTCATGTGAACAATTACCAATTGCATTACAAAGCACATCATATACAGTTATTGGTGCGAAGCATTTATCTAACATTTTTATAACAACATTTAATTCGCTTAACACTTCTTTAAGTCTTTCAATTTTAGATTCTGAACGGAGTGAAGAATGTATTGATTTTACAATGATGTGTGTTTTTTTTTTTTTTTTTTTTTTTTTTTGTGTCTGTCGACACGTTTTGGGGCAGTAAAAATGCTTCGATTGCCTTATGTAGCAACTTTTCTGAAAGGAAAGTGAATCTATTTGGTACTTTGGGGGGTCAAAAGTTAAAAATTTCCAATATTTTTTAAATGCGACGGGAAAAACCATAAAAAAATTTGGGAAAAACGGGAGTTTTTACGCAAAACCAGTTTTCGACATAATCAAATTTTTTATTTTGCTATAACTCAAAAACTAATCGATGTAAATACTTGAAATTTTCACCAAATGTTAAGATTAGCGTTCTCTATACACCATTAAATTTTCAAAGTATTTTGACATATTTTGACTTATTTATAGACAATTTAAATTTTCGATTTTTGTAAAAATTTTGTTTTTAAACATCTATAAAATTTAATTGGTTGAGCGAAAACTCTTGAAAATTTTATACTAGGTTTATAATAAGTTAAACTTATCGTAACTAAAAAATATCGGTGATCGGTTAACTCAATTTTTTTTTATAAGCCCTTAATGCTCAAATCTGTATAAAATGTGTAAAAATCACGATAATTTGCAAGTTATTTTGTAGATAAAAATTCATAAAATTTTTTTTGTTCATACTTAAGGTTCAAAATTTTAACACTAGGTTATCTATGAGCTACTCTTAAAAAATCTTTAAAAAAATTTCTACCGGACTAAGAGGAAAAAATTGTATGACTGTTTGAAATTTAAATATTTATGAAATTGCATAAAATAGCGATTTATTCTCAGACGATTTTAAATATTTGTTATAATTCAAAAAGTATAAGTCGCAGATTTTTGAAATTTCTACCAGCTGTTAAGATTGGTATTTATTTTATGCAATATTTTTTTCAAAATATTATATTGATTTTTAAGCCACTTATAGGCATTTAAAATATTCGATTTTTTTACATTTTATATTTATAATCGGTGATAAAAAAAATTTGGCTACTACAAAATACTTGAAAATTTAATCGAAGATTCCACAGAAGTAGTTCTTAATGTCATTCAAAAATTATTAAAATCCATAGGCACAATTCTTTTTTATAAGCGTTTGAACAGCGAATATTGACATAAAATTACATGTAAAATATAATATAATGTAGAATGTTCTAGACTGACAAACCATATCGCTGTATGCAACTGCCAACCCATCCTAATTGAAAAATATATTTATCGTTTCAAAATAAAATATACTTTTTACAATGTTTATAAATAACAATATATTATATCCTAGACAAACATATGAACTCCGTTCAGAATCGTTATTCGTATACAATGATATCTATCATTGCATTCAAATTTAACAAATCCATTATAATAATGACCTATCCTATAAGCGAGGTGCACTCCACCCCTAACTGTACAGCAGAGCGAGGCCCATCCGGTTCTTTTTATATTGTCGTCAATAAACTTTTCCTTTTCAGTCATTTTTTTATTTTATTTTATTTTAATTTAAGTTAGCTGTTTTACTTTATATATGTTTCATATTGGATCGCTTATAATTGTTCAATAAAAAAATATTTGGATGTACGGAATAAAATCGTGAATTCAATTTTCCATGAAACGATTTTCAACAGTTTGTTATTCGTTCTGAAGTTACTGAAAATTCTGCCCGTATTTTAAGTAGAAAGTCACATTATTTTCAATATAATTTTCAAGTACATAATTAAAAAATGCATCAAATTATTCGTGTATTAGTTTTATTTATTTATATTTTATAATATTAGATTGCAATAAAGGTAATCCTAAAAAGTATTTAAATATTGGCCCAATCTCTGAATTTTTATTTTTAAAATCAACTGAAAATCCTAGAGTTTGAATTTTTCTCCATCACGCTTGTCCTGTAACTGGAATCTACATCCTTTTAATTTAGATTGTGACCAAACTTCAGATACTGCCACGTGAATAGTCTTTTCAATATGAACTTAAAAATTTCAGGCCTCATATAATTTTAATTTTAATGTAATAAAATATAATTATTATAATAATAAATTAATTATAAGTTATTACAATATTAAAAATGTATTTATTTTGTTATTTTGTCTGGCAAACGTAACTGTTTAATATAATGACTAGGTTTTTTGTAAAAAGTCTAATTTATAACTGAAATAAAATTATTAAAAATGTGTTGTATTCATTGCTTAAAATCAACCGATACG
The DNA here is from genome assembly GCA_034509805.1 of Sipha maydis. Lineage (NCBI taxonomy): Eukaryota > Metazoa > Arthropoda > Insecta > Hemiptera > Aphididae > Sipha > Sipha maydis. The sequence continues at coordinate 19,475 of JASXSY010003056.1, read as the reverse complement.
AATATGTAATAACATAATTAATACTTACATTTATTGATAATATTATTTTTACTGCTACACGTGATAGGTCCGCCCCCTTAATATTATAGTTAGCAATCATATAGTACTCATAATAAAGTTATTTTTTACAATAATGATGATCAATATATCAGGTAAAAATGATCAATTAATTATACAAAAATTATAAGCAAGTGCTGTGCAATTTGAAAAAATGTAATTCTTGTAAAAATACTTGGAACAAAATTATTTGCAATGATGTGTTGACTTACAACAAACGTATCTTTCCCAACATTTCATCGAAATCTTATCACAACTTTACAAATAATCAGTTCTTCTGCTAGTGTGATATAGAAGAAATAGAAACTCTCGTATTGTTGTGTAACGATTTGTCACGTATTTATGTAAATTGGCTTTTTAATTCCTAATAAAAATGTACATTAGTATACTTTAATGAAATATTTAACTGAAAACATTTTCAAATACTTCATTTAATATCTGTATGAAATTCTCTGACTGATTGTTTTTTTACATTTTGATAATAATGAAAATTATAACCATAAACATGTAGTGGCAACTCTAAAAAATTTTAAATATTTATATAATATACGATTTAATACGATTTAATATTGTATTTACTTAATATAAAACTAAGAGGTTACCTTAGAAAGGCAAAAGCAAAATTTTAAAGAAAAATACCTAACAATAATTATAAATCATGTAAATCATATAAATCTACTAATGATGTATCTATAATAATGACGTCGGATAGGAAGTCCTCAATGTCAATTGCAATTTTGTAAAAAAGGTATACCTATATAATAATACTACTTTTATCAGTAAATTGATTTCCATAAACTCTTATAAATTCATATTTAATATACCAGACACAATATACATAATTTAATTTATAACAGTAATAATAATAATAATAACACTTTTAGTTTCATCTATGTATTTGTTAAATCTCAGGTGCGCCCCAATATTTTAATAGTAAACAATTCCAGTGCATACACATTGAGTTAATAAAAACAAATTGAAAAATAAAAATACGACATGGTAGCAAAGTCAAAAAATGTAGTCATACTTTTAAAAAAAAAACTTTCTTAATTTCGATGTTTTCGATGAACTTTCAAGTTCATGACAACTTTTTGTTTTTATCTATATATTTATCTTATATATATATATATATATATATATATATATATATATATATATATATATATATATATATATATTATAATATACTTCGTAGTAAAACGGAAAATGTTTTCATATGAATTAAAACCCCATCCTTCTATGATTAGTCGGAAATTCTTATAGTTAAAGTTAAATAATATACCGCCAGTAGTTACATATTGTTACAATATAGTTTATATTATTATATATATCGGTGATCTTTGATCTTTTTCAAGTCATGACCTATAGCGGTGATGATAATTGTTTGCTCCTCTAGTTCAAAAATCGCGTAACGGAATAATTATAACTCGTACAGTACTCACAAACCGATGAGCCGCCTCCAGGTTTTACTTAGATATTACCTAGAAGAGAATATTTTTATTTATTTTTTTAAACTTTAAATGTTCCAGTTCCGAAGTTCATTTGGCTCAAATTTGGATATTCTCCCTCCGGCTAAATCTCACAGATTTGTGTCAATAGTATAGCAATACAAAATCTGGCTACATTTGTATTTAGTAGATACACTCGTAACGTAACCTACGCATCATAATGTAATTCATCAACAGTCCGACCGGTGGTAATAAAAATATTATCAGTTTCGATAAACTCATTGTAACGTTTTAAAAAGTAAATACATATAATACGTATATTATAATACGTTTTGAAATATTACACGTTACCCATATCGACGTTGATTAGAAGCGATTATATTATAAGATATAATATAATTACGATGCACAATTCTAGTCAAAATGAACTGAGTATGTTAGATGAATATGAGGTACCTATATATAAAATTCCAACTTAAGGTAAACATAACGCGTTCCACTATAGCAAGATTTGTTATTTTTTTTTTTCATTGGGGTCGTTGACAAAAATATGTTTTCTTTCATCCATTCACAATATTTTAAAACTGTAAAGCCAACTGTATGGTTTTACATTTAAGGGAAAATGTTGACACGCACATATACACATACATTTAACGTAGCTCTTCACGTCCTGTTTGTTTTCGACTTGCACTCTTCATGAAACTTTCTCAATTCCAACATTTTCGGTTCCCGCAATTTGTTTCGTCACAATTCAAATTAATCAGGTTTCGATTCAAACCGTAATGACGTACATTCAAATCTCGTTTAACGTCTATAACAGAATATTTATCGAGCACAAAACAATGTATATACTATAACAACGACCGGTTGATAACTATTGCAACAATTCGCAATGCGAATTAATATAAGATTGTATCAAATTCCGACGATTACAAATACGCGTCATAACAAAATTAAATTACTCACAAAAAATACTTAATTGTCTCTATACGCGGATCACATATCGTTTATAGCTTTTACACGCATATGTCGATACGCACGATATTCTGACACTCATCTCTTGACGTAATGAAATACTCTATTTGTATTTTAGTTCAAAACATGCGTAGTACGCATATATATATATATATATATATTATAATATAATATTTAAACTAATCCAATCGAAAACTTATGTTATTGTTATTATCTGTAAACGAGTTTAGAGTTCAGCCCGATGACGTTAAACCAAAAAAAGTAACAAACATTAATAATAATACAATGTTACAATAATACAATATTTTTCTATATACATGTATCAAGTTGTTATGATCGCACAAAACACCATACATTATTCTTTGTACAATTATTTTTATTCTTCCTAAGAAAAGTGAGACGTTCTTGCACAATACTCTTAAGATATTAATTCCATATTGTATAATATATATTATGGCTCTATAACTATTATAGATGTAGGACGACGATGGCGTTAGAATTTTCAATAGATACTGAACTTCTCCTCAACTGTACTGTAAACACTTGTTTTATATATATATATACATTTCTGCGGGTTAGCTATATGGTATGTATATGAAAAGCAATTTCGAATTTTAATAAACATATTAAACCTACCACGCGATATATTAAAACGTCCAGTCATGTCGCCACTGATTGTTGTAGCCTGACGCTCGGTGTCTACATACACAAGCGACCTTTGTGTGTAAATTACATTTTAATCAAGTGCCTATACCTACTTTTAACGTGTGTATTTTTCACACAAAATATTCTGTTCGATTAATCGATCACGATGAGAAACTAATAGACATGTACTATCATTAAAGTATACTGAACACGAGAACTGGGTTAAAATTGTATTTTATTTTTTTCTAAATTACAATCATGAAAATATTATACAACATCTCCAAACAATCACAAAACCCGAAACTATTTAATAATATGCTGTTAAAATAATATGTCTGTAAATATAATTGAAAAGAAAAAGAAATGCTGTCCATTAAAATATTATCGCGCTAATATTTCTCTCGTTCAATTAATTTTAATATCGTTCAACTATTAACGCAGGTCGTGGTAGTGAGAAATCGGTTTGGTTCCTTAATTTTACCTTAATGGTTCACATTTTTTTCTTCTCCTTCGGGTTAAAGGTATTTTCAAGTATTTAGCTCGACTGCGTATTTATCTTAGACAAATGTTCAAACACATATATAATATTTAATATTTTATTCTCTATTATAAACTAAAGAAGATTAAAAAACTGATTAAAACAATAAAAATATAGTTTTCTCGAATTTTTATAAACTCCTAATTTGATAACTCGTAACTATTATGAAATTGATAAAATTATTTTTAATACCACCAATTTAAAACGACATATATCTTATACTTTTGCTTTTTTTTTAATAATGTATACCGCTCCGTAAAATAAGATTCAGATAACACGTCAACAGTGCATCATTGATATTAATATATGCTCGTCTTTCATTTTAATAACATGTCAATTAATTGAATAAATAAAACGTCGGTTTTCGAAAAAGTAAATGTTATACGCGTATATGATTGATCGGGGTAATGGCAATCGACGTGACTGATGAGAGACTTGGTTCTCTAAGAGCAAAGACGAAATGTTATTAACAAAAATGTACATAAATACTATTTCGTAATTCAACTTGCTTGTTGAACGAAAAACTGCGTAGTACAGTCTCTATAGACAAAAATCATGGTTTAAGTTTTAAGTAAAAAACTGTTAAAAATGCCACTCGTTGATTTAATGAATAACAAATTCATCGAGCTTGTTAGGCACACGCTATTTAGCCATGTCTAATGATAAGAAGCGTTTCTTCGTCCATCGAATTTCCATAGAAACGGAAATACAGCGCATTATTCCTGATCATTAGGCTCTTGGTCCGAAGTGGTGTTTTCGCATATCAATTTCGTTTCGTCGCGTTTACAAATTTAACCGAACACCGTTTCTACATTTACGGTATCCAGTTGATGGAAAAATTGCTAAAAATAATTTATTCTCGCAGATATTGCACAATGTGTTTTTTGGCCTTGATGAAATTAAAAACATGATTACATCAGCGGGCTATATGTTTCAAATACTTATATGCGTTTTAATTAAATCGTTCATTATTAACTAAATTTTTTTTTCTTTTTAAACCTCAGTTATTCACTTTGGTTTATTAAAACCATATTTTATTGCAAACTGATAATGGAGCAACGGTGGTAATAACGGTGCGGGCAGTACAGCAGTAGAAATAATCCTCGAACATTCTAAAAAGTATTATTATATTTTTTAGCTGTTTATGGATACTGCGGACTACGGCTTCTCGCAAATCCCGTACCGTACTCTTTTGTGATCTCATCGTTGTAAGAACTTAAATTATTATATTCGGTAGAAAACAATCTTGAACGTAATTGATGTAGTCTGCGCATAGTTAATATTGACCGTCAGTGGACATATGTAAAAAAAAACCACCGGACGTGTTTACATAAATGTATTATGTCTCGGACGATTTTAATTTTATTTGATTAGGAGTATAATGTGTTTTTTAATCAACAATGTTTTTTTTTGTAATATGTAAAAAACTAAAACGTTTATTTCTTTCTCGGGAACTAAGAAAAATTGAACGCGCAGCTAGTGCTATTATTTGGCTTAACCCGGCGTTGCGAATATAACGGTATATCATCTTGTAACGTATTACAATATTATTGTTTATATACTTTGTATTTTATTATGGCTACGTCACGTTCAAGCGGTAGATTGGAAGTCTACTGTCGAAAAGCTGCGGGTTATACCGCACCAAGACCATAACCAGTGTTTTAAGAGTGCTGTACGTCTTACATTAAATTGTTATTTATGTAAAGTTGAAGTGTAAAAAAAGTAAAACTGAATCCTTATTAGATTCCCTTGACTAAAACAAAATAATAAAACAGAATATACATATATATATATATATGGACATATATTGTATTATGCCCGTTACCGACATCATAACTCTGACATGCAAATTGAACGAAATATTACATAATATAGTGTGCATAACTTAATGTTGTGTAAAGGTAATGGAGAAACGTGGATAATGTTTTGTGAATATTATGTATAAGATGTTTGATGAAAATCAAATGAATAAAATTGCAAATCTTAAACGGTTATGATGAATAATCAAAAACGGCGAGGGAAGGGGGTAGAAACGTCAAATATTTATGAACCCATGAGAAGCGTAAGCATGAACATAAAGAGCTTGCAGGCCACCCACCTCGGGCGATGGACAAGCGCGTCTTGTGGTCGTAACCGTTTCCATAGGCGCATATGTTGCACCGGACAGCGCGTTTTCTGTTCCGGCACGCGCCCGCGCCGCCGCTTACCCGATTGGGACATTTGAGTTCGTGGGACATCGCAACGTAGCCGACGAGTGCGGACACGTGGCCCGAACACGCGGCGCACGTAGCGTCCCGGAACCGGAGTTTCACGCGCTCATGTGCGCGTACAGCGGCCACGGATCACGGCACAGCGGCCGAACAGCTAACACGCGTCCACCCGGGTGTTGCTCCTCGGCACGCCTCAATCCACGTGACCCGCCTAGTGGTCGAAGCTCACGGACAGCCGGGCACCACGCACTCCAGCCTGTCCTCGTTCTCGTGCTCCGCACTTAACGAACACCGTTCCCCGACTGCTTGCACGGTTCATCGCACGTAATTGGCCAGAGTATTTGTTTTAAAGAGAACGAAAAATGTATCTCATGGTGTTTTCAATAGTTTTAAATTTTTTTTTTACTGTTCTAAATAAGTTTTCTTTTACGACGACCCACGCGCATTTTGTGTGACTTATTTACAGAATTTCCATAATTTCGAATATTCTAACAGTAAGTTCTTAGGATCGATGGAGAGGGGGACATTACATTTTTATTCACCTCCAGACACCTATGGAGATAGAACCACATACTTTTGCTTCGCGTACATTTATTCATTTTTTTTTTTTCTTTTAACGAAAAATACGTTTCGGGTTATATGGTAATCGGAATCTAATATTAATAAGACTGATTATTTGTACCTAGTGTTTTATTTTTATTTTGAACTTTTACATGAAAATTTTTCAAAATAAATATTATTCTGGGTAACTTTTTTGTTTATAACTATTTGACTAGACGGTGTGAGGCAAAATATAAATATATTCGTTTCGATGATTGTATGATTAACATAGATGACGACATGAAAGTGTTCGGGAATTTATCAGAAATATTGTCATATTCTGTGACGATTCTGACATAAATACATACGTATTTCAAAACCGTTGAAGATGAGGAACAGTAATTTAATGAAACATGTTTATACCTGTGTTGGGAATAGATAACTAATAATTTATCTAGATAAAGATAAAAATGACTATACTAATTCTTATCTAGATACAGATAAAGATAGTTATACTAAATTTCATCTAGATAAAGATAAAAATTAGTACATTTTTATCTAGATAAATATGAGATAATTTCATGTTTGATTTTGAAAATATTTAGAATACTACAGCCTACAGATATTAGGTAAAAAATTCATAATTAAAAACATTTTAAAATAAATATAATTTTTTAAACTCATTTCAAACATTAATAAACATAAAATATAAAATAATTTTTTTTTAAATAAACTTCATAAGAAGATTGTCATCTTGTCAGTTATTATCTGTGTAATAGGTATATGATGTACAGAAAAATTTAAAAAAAAAAATATAAAAACATTTTAAATTTTTAAATTTTATTTTTATTTAATTTAAATAAATTATCTAGATTGGTACTCATAGATAACAAGATTTTTATCTAGATGAAGATAAAGATAACTGAGTATAAATTTATCTAGATAAGATAAAATATAAATAATTTTTATCTAGATAACTTATCTAGATATATTTATCTAGATATTTCCCAACACTGGTTTATACAAACGCAGATAGATTACAACGAATCTGGGCGATTTATCGAAAAACAGCAAGAACTGGGCGATGATTTTTTTTCCGCACTAAATCAAATCGAACCGCTTACAGGCAAATGCCTGCGATCGATAACAAAAATTAACGGTTTTGTCGAATAATTGATCGTATAATAATAATCGTTGTGAAAAATGGTATTGAAAAATAATAATGATTAAAAATAAATACACAATTGCACCGTTGCGAATAAAACAAATTTAATTCTCGTTTTTTATCTGTCCCGAAAACAGCAACGCGTCAACGAAGTGATCACGGACGGGATACCGGACGAGCTGCCGCAGTGGCAGATCACGGTGATCCCGGTCAAGGAGGGCGACATGTTCTACGTGTTGGTCCGCATACATCACCTGTACGCGTCAGAGGACGGCATCGGGCTTAGCGAGCTGCTGCTGCTGAAGCCGGACGACCACAACTGGAAGCAAGTGGGTGGCGGGCCGTCGGCCTCGTCGCAGCACACGGAAGCGGACAGCATCCAGAACATCCTGTCCACCGTGTACCAGGCGCCGACCGCGTTGCCCCGACTCGGCGAGCACGTGTCGGAGATCTGCGCGAACACGTGGAACGAGCTGGTGTCCACGTACGACCCGCTGGAGAACTCGAAGGTGTTCAAGTGCCGGCCGAACGTGTTCATATTCGCCACCATGGTGGTGATCGTGACCGCGTCCGCGGCCCGCGACAAGACGACCCGGCGGAGCTTCGCGCACAAGTTCCACCGCGAGCTGACGCGCCGCGACATCCACTTCCAGTACCTGTGCCAGAGCGTGGTGCAAACGTTCCACCCGGCCGTGTGGGCGTCGCTCGCGTGGTGGCTGCTGGTCAAGTGCATACTCCGGTGGCCCATCACCGTGCTGCTGGTGGCCAAGAACACGTCCACGCACGTGTACTGGGCGTCCGTGTTGCTGTTCTCCGTGTCCGAGCTGCTGTACCTGGCCCGGCTCGTTTACCGCGCGCCCAGCACCGTCATCCGCGAGCTCGTGCTGCCGCTGTTCAACCGCGCGGCCACCGGCCCGACGAAACCGGCCGACGGTGGCCGCAAGGGCGTGTGCTGGTCGCGGCCCATCGACCAGGACCTGGTGCACTCCATACACGATAACACGGGCGCGGCCACGTGCGAGATCCAGCTGTCCATGTTGGCCGCGGTGCTGCAGGACTACTTCGCCGAGGCCGGCGTCACGTTGCCCGCCAACAACAACGTGATGACCACCACGCGATTCGTGTCCAAGACCAACCTGTTCCAGCTCAACAACCAGCACGTGGTCACCAACGGTCTGCTGGCACTGCCGCTGCCCATGAACACCGGCCGCAACCCCATATACAGCCTGCACAAGATGCAGGAGTGCTTACAGGAGGCCATCGGCAACCAGACCGCGCTCTACATCGCGTCCATGTGGCAGATCGACCACAGCCTGGCCACATCGTTCCTGCCGTCTCCGGTGGTCAGCTACGGACTCCATCACCTTACCAAGAAGTATCCGCTGTCCGTCACTTATATCGAGGAGAATAAGTTGAACCGCAAGAGGCGTCAGCTGCTCTGGGGCCAGGAAGTCGATGCCATCATGTACTGGAGAACACCGCAGTCCAACGTCTGTGAGTTACTCTCGACCAACTTTTATCGATATCATTAATGGAAAAACCATGCCTCGAATCCTGGTTTTTTCTTTCCCCGTAACTTCGTCTCCTGATTCCTGGCCGTCAGCAACCATCTCTATTAAAGTAGATTTCATTCTCAAATCTTCGTGATACACGAGATCTATACCTACACCGGTCTATTATAATTTCCTTCTTTCTGCCTGCATCATTATATTCTTCCTTCTCACTTGTCCATTCTTTCACGGCGATTTCGCTTTAAACGAAGATTTCTGTTTTTAATCTAATACTCGCCATTCCCGTGGTAATGTGCGAATTATAATTATTAAACTCTAATATCTAATAATAAAGCAATACTAAAAAAATATATAATCTAATTTATTATATTATTATTATTATTATACAAGTTAATTTACGAACAAATTCAGTGATTATCTTAACGTTTAAACTATAGTTATAAAATATTCCTTGCACAGTGAGAACAATTTTTGTTGGGTAGGTAAGTGGAAGATAATTTAATCGATTTATTCCGGTAGGATGTAAATGTTCGAAACGCTTAAGATACAAACTATAAAGGTTACCAATTTTTCTTTAATTTTTTTTTTTCTCAAATTTCCGTGCTTAATGCACAATGCTATCCTACAATTTTTAACACTCCTACTGTTGTGATTTTTATACCTACGTATTTATATACATGGTACCGCTCGGTTTCAGGCATGTCACTATCGATAATCAACTACGGTGGACATTTAAGGCTGGCAGTGATGGCAGATACAAAAATGACTCCTTCGTGTTCCAAGATCGTGTCAATGTACGAAAAAAATATACCAGAGTTCATTGCGGCCGCTGAAAGTTATGCGAAAATTGTTAACACTTCAGATTAGTCTTAGTATTTTTTTCTTATTTTTTATGTTTGTATTTATTAGACATGTTAAAACAATGGAAATAATATATTTTATTGTTTAGGAATGATAATTTATTGAAATAAAAGTTATTTAAAATCTACAAATTTTATTATACAAAATTATTTTACAAAATACATCAAATCAAATAAAAATAATAAAATTTAAATGTAAGTAAAATTGGTAACAAAAAATTAACTTTTCGGTGAAAAGTAATCAGATATTTTACGCTTCACTCTTTTCTCTTCATCTTGTTCTTTTCTGTCTCTTTTAAGAGTACTTAATGGCCCTGTAACTGATGGCTTTACAATAACAGCTTGAAAATCTTTTTTGGAATCATTCAACTGTAGCCAACTATTTTTCTGCTGTTTAATGCACATTGTTCGCTCTTCATCGTTCCTTAATCGAAATTGGTTTACAGGTAAAAACCTAACATCAGAAGACTCATTTTTGTCAACATTATCAGCAGTGTCCACACAATCAATACTACTTGATTTCGATTCGGTATCAAGTTTTTCTGGGGTTGATTCAATTATGGTTGGATTTGAACAAGGCATATCTTCAAAAGTAATTGATTCAACAGAAATATCAGCCTTGATAGGCATTTTGTCATTCAGACATTTCTAAAAACAGTACAAATAATTTAATGCTAAGCTATAGATAAACAAATTTGATCATTTTTTTACGCACCAACCTGTGTGTCATTATTAATAACGACATCATATATGAAATCATACAGTCCCGTGCTGGGATGAGTTGATAAATACGTATTGTATTTAATGAGTATCTTACAAATTTCACCTGGAAGATATGACATTATTAGAAATGTATTAACATGTTTCAGTTAATTTATTATTTTACTAATAAGATAATAACTAACCAACTGTCATATTTTGCTTTTTCAAAAATGCATGCATATCATTAATTGATTCTCGCAGCTTGGTATCGCCAAATGTAAAGTAAGCAATATCACGTTTGGCTTGTGCAGCACTCAACAATTGCAACAATGATTTCAAATGACAATCACCTTGAAAAGCACCACAGCCCCAGTTTCCTGTCGCTATTGAAACATTGGAACAATCCGAACCATGTCCCCAAGAAAACCCAACAAAAGCCTAAACACAGAGTAATTTTAGAAATAACTATAGAAATATTTGATATCAGCATTAAAATACTTTGTTGAGTTCTCGTCTAAGATTTTTTGGAAGAAATTGAGTTATAGGATCTCTATAATAGATTGCATCAATAGCCACAACAGTACAGTAACGACGATTATTTTCATCAGTCGGTGTGACATCTACATGAACACCATCCCATTCAAAGGAATCGGCATATCCACTGTAATTACTGAACCTTTCCACACCTAAAAATTGATAAGTTCTTTTTAAATAGTAATAATAATTCTAACAAAGGAACTTACCTGTTATTACAATTGCTTCAGTTGGTTGCATCTGTTCTGAAAACAATTGAGACACTAATAATTCAGGACAGATTAAGAAACGTATTTCTTCTTGCACACTACCGTGACCAAGAACTCCTCCTCCAATGAATCTAAAAAAATAATTATATTTATTCAACATTCATGAATTATAGATTTTGAGTATCATACATACTTATTTGCAAAATCTACTTGAAGCATTCCATCACCATCATCCTCTATAGTTCCATCAGATGTTATGTACAAGTTTGTTAACTTATTTGTCGATTTTAACCAAAGTGGCAATTCACTATCTGATAAATATCTTCTAGAATAAGTGACTATACCATTCAGAGCTAAAAATTATTATTACATTTTTAAATTAATATTTGAAATTTTTATCTTAAAACTATGAATTATTTGCTCACCAGAATTAGCACTAATGACTCTTTTGAAATAACAGATAATACATTTCAATTTCTCATATAAATAATTATTATCAGAGGAATTTGCTCTTAACTGGAACAGTCTACTCAGAAAAATTAATGTATAATTTCAAAAATGTACGATGCCTTATTTTTAACTTGCCCATTAAAATTTATTTGAGGATAAGAAGAATATTCAGACTGCCAACTGCTGACATTTCTATGAGGAAATGTACATAAAAAAGCATTAGCCAACAAACAAGCAATTTGCATTTGACTGAATGATATTGAGTGACTGTGATTTTGTTTCAACAGAGGTATTGGACTAGTTACCAATGTAGGTAATTGCAATGCTAATTTGATAATTTTTGGCAGTATATTATTGAAAAATGATTCCGTTTCTTCTTCGCATAAATACTATACACATAAAATTAAGATATTAAATGTATTCGTTATAAAACTATAACTATGATTGGTACGCGAGTAATACAATTCAATGAATGATATGAAAAATAACAAATAATAAGTATAAATTAAAAAAATTAAGAAAGCCCACTCCGCAGCTATTCCTTGCTCCTAAACATATTTTAAAAATAAACTATTCCTACACACAATTATATATAATTATATAAACAATTATCTCTACATACAATTAAAAATAATTTGGTAAATTGTATAGAAAGTGCAAATACCTAAATAAATAAAATGTCATTGATTATACATAAAAATAATAGTACATAATATATAAATTAATATATCTTATTTAAAACAGTCTTTATATTTTAGAACCAACTGTTTGCATTGATCAGTATAAATTTATATTAAATACTAATATTTTGAAAATTTTTAATATTGGCTGATATAAATTGAATTTTAATCAAACTGTTAAAACTTTATTTATTCAACTTTATGTATAATAATAATTATGCACTGGTAACTAACAAATTATAAACATAATAGAAATGCAAAGAGTTCTTAACTTATATTTAGAAACTTAAAACTAAAAATTATTATTTTGAATTAATTAAAAATGTAAAAAAATAATTCTAAGTACTGAGATAATTAAAGAAATAACTTTAAAGTTCAGATATTTTTTGATACTATTAGTAAAAATATTTATATTATTTCAAAATGTTTTGAAGGCATAAATAAGAAGAATACACAAATGTCAAACAAACTAACATATTTAATATCAGTTTCTATTTCAAAGAAAAAAAATTAGCATTTTACAAATAATATTTGTTTTAGATTGATAAGTTTTAGTTATAATGATTATGAGATTAAAAAAAATACTTTACTTCATTAAAAAAAGAGTGTAGTAAATGAAATCTCCATTTGTCTTTATATTTGAGATTATAAGATAATATGGCATTTTCTAATTCTTCACTAGACAATATTGGTTTCTTAAAACTATCTTTGATAATATCCCAGCGATTTTTCTTAAAATTCTAAAAGATTAAATATAGAATGAGATAATGAATATTGAATAATATTTAAACGATAAAATACAAACATTATCATTATCAATAAGTAAATTATGTCTGGAACATGGCATTTTTACATAATTCATATCCCAGCTATCACGATAGTCTGTTGGGTATGGTTCTGGCATATTATTAGGATCAATTGGAGTCTATAAATTGTAATTTATGTTAATACAAAATATTTTAAACAGTAATATAAATATAGTAAATAATATACTTTAAATAATACTGTATGTTGTACACTACGTATGAGTGATGGAAATAGTCTTTTACTAAAGCTTCTGGGCAACATATTTTTACTAGTGCCTTTCCAATTTGTAGTATTGTCTTGATTTTCATTTGACATATTTCCTAGTTCAAACAAAAATTTCAAATTTTTTTATAAAAATATAAAATGTAATTAATTATTATTTAATAAGTAAATATAAATGTATGTTTGATCTTTAACAAATTAATTGAAAAGAATACTATGCACATACTACTATTATTTATATCATATAAACTAGGGAACAATTAAAAATAAATGTGAGTACACCTAATGAAATGGTGGGTTTGGGTTGAAAGTCCTATCAAAATAACTTTGATAACTGCAGGAAGATGTATGATACATAGTTTTACCAGAACAGAATGTTTAATAATTATTGCCTATTTTTGTGTTATTAATAATTGATAAGTTTATAAGACACGTTATTCAAATTGATGATTATTATGTTTTGTAATACCTTTGATAAGCCTAATGGATTATTTTTATAATAAATAGAAACATTAATAGTGTAAAACAAGACTAAAGAAAATTTAATTCAGACAATGCAGATATCATAACTAATAGCAAACAGTATCAAAATCCAACAAACAATGTAAATATTAAAGGAAATTGAAAATCATTATTTTATTGTTATTATTAATAAGCTATTCACGATAGATTATAATTGAATACTCAAGTATTGTAAAACAATGATTGTTTAATATTTTAAAAAGTTTCACTCACCAGGGTCCATAATAATTGATTGTGTGGCGCGTGTCTCTTGAAAATCTCGTTTCACGCTCGTATATGGAAGCAAAAAAATCAATATTGTACTCTAATAAATTGCTTTATTAGTGTGACGATTTTACTCATACACTATCCCGTTTAACGATGGCGTTCAAAACAAAAACTACACGAATGGCAAACGATAAAAAACAATTGTGTATTGATAAAGACGACAAAAAATAAAACTGATAAACTGTCTGCAGTATTTAAGTGATAGTCGAAGTGCACATCGCCGTGTGGCCTAACATAATTTAACTAGGTAACTATAGTGGTATTTAATAGAAGTCATTAGAAACGTAGTTACTAAAAATTATCATTTGGATGAAGATATATCAAACTATGGTCTTCAAAGATTTTCCAAGACCGTGGATCAAACAATAATAGCTGAAATTTTGATTCGACGACAAAATCAATAGAACCGATGAGATTTCCCGATTTCCTTAAGCCAATTTTAATCTTTTACATATTTTTTGTGCAAAAGGAATGAACTTAGAAAATTGAAAAGCAACAATTAATAACAGTTAAATACAAGTTGAAAGCAACCGATAATCAGTTTTATTACGCGATATTGTTGTCAGAGAGTGGACAACTTTGAAATGTACCGCTCCGCACTACTTGTAACACCTTCCATGCAGTTTTGTCGTAAAACTCGAAACCACCTGCTCATACAATTACAACGGCGCTGAGTCGTTTAAAACTATAGTTTGAAAAATCCTATTTTAATCCCAAAACAAAATATATGGGTAGGATGTACGCATATTAAAAGACGAATCTCGTAGCTATGCTAGTGATCGAATACCACAGAATAATCTGCATTCTATGGTTTACCGGGTCCGTCCTGCGTTCTGAGACGGGATTCTACCGGGATCGGACCAATCGGGAATTGCTCATAATTGAAAACTGTTTTTCGTTCAACGTTCATCGCAATAATTATTCGCAAGTGTTCGAAACGTAATATTAATGCTGAACAAAATCAGTGCCCGAACGACGAGGTGGAGTTAACTTTCCAATAGAAAAGAGGAAAATCCGTCGGCCTAAAAAACAGATGGAAACCGAAGTGGAACTCGAGAACTCGACGAATGTCGAGAGGGCGTTTTCGAAAGGATCGATATTTTTACACGAGATCGGATTCGGGGAAATTTCGGTGCGAATTCGTAACACTACTGGACCAGAGTTACAGGCAATAATGCGCGGAACAAAAATCGATTCACAGGAGACCTGTGATAATGGATGTATTGCTCGACAGATAACATAACGAAATAAACCTTTGAGGCTGCGTATGTTATTATCATCTTAGCAACAGTTGTGATTTGAAATGATATCTGAATAGGTTTCATTTGAATGAGTTTCGGTTGAACTCAAAGCAGTCTAGCAACGATTTCAAGAAAGAGTAACATTTACAATTTCACTTGAACACCGGTCGTATGATGGCGTCGACGGACAATGCAGAAACGTTTTGATGACGATATTGTCGAGGGGTTGAAACAGTTGTCTGTAGCTAGAGCTCAGATTAATTCATTGAGGTACGTGTTATGCAGGTGAAAACTTTACAGTTCTAGATTATCATATGATGTAGTTGTACTGTTATAAGTCTGCTTTGTAGTCTTACAATAATTTTTCCCTTATGTGTATAGAAAACAGAACGAAGCTTTAAAAAAACAATTAAATGATCAGAATTTGATTGCTTCAAATAGTGTGAACGAAACCAGAGTATCTTCAAACCCTGATAAAGTAGAATTTTCCGTCATAGGAACAATTAAAACAAAATTTAAAGAACGCAGGTGTGTTCCAAGACAACCTGGACTCTGTCCATTAGCTCAAGCTCGCCTGACCATATCAAACTCAGTATTCACAAATCCCAATCATGCTCTTGAAGGACTTTCTGATTTCTCACATATGTGGTAATTTTTAAATATAGAACATAATTTATGATTTACCCTGGATTGAATGTTAATTTGTTGTTTATTATTCAGGATTTTGTTTTATTTTCATAAAAACGAAACAACTCATGTTCATGCCAAAGTAGCACCTCCGAGATTAAATGGATTGCGTACTGGTGTACTTGGTACTCGTTCTCCTCACCGACCCTCGCCCATTGGTTTATCACTTGTGCAAATTGATAAAGTTGAAGGTAAATTTTATTTTTATGTTCATAGTACTGAATATTCTACAGTATAAAATGTTAACTACTTATGATTTCAGGCAGCTCTATTTATTTTTCTGGTGTCGACATGATAGATGGCACTCCGGGTACTTGATATTAAACCATATATTCCACACTATGATGCACCAGTAATGCTTAAAACTGACCAACACATATCATTATTTGACAATGGATCTCACCAAATACTATTAGATCCCTTGACAACTGATAGAGAAGCACCAGATGGAGAAGAGACAGCTACATATGATATGCCACTCTCCCCACTCCACTCAAGGGTATGTTTCGCTCATCTTAATAATTTATCATTAATTGCAATTTTAATGTATTTTATTGAATCAGGTACGAGTACCTCTATGGATTACTGAACCTCTGACTCAACAATTAACCGTGGAGTTTTCATCGAGAGCTAGAGATTTCTTAGATTCATTAGAGACTAACGATATTGAAACTACAATTGTGAGCATTTTGAAAGAGGACCCTCGATCAGTATATGTCCGTGAACGCTATAGTAATCAATTTTATACGTTTTTAAATCGGAGGCTATCATGTGAGCTGTAAATTTGATGACACTAAACATAATTAATGTTTACAGAATATCACTAGTTGATAGTTTAGATAATGTAGCTGATCAAGAAGGTGCACATTGTTTGCCTGAAATGTAATATTATTTGTTATTAATTAATATTATATTTTTATTTATTGTTCATTTTTTTTTTTTACTTCTATATCCATTTTAATGTAATTAGTTAAATGTTGTTTTTTTTTTTTTTTTGTTGTGTGTATGTGTGATATGAAATATATTATTAGTTTGTTTTTGTACATTTCATATTTTAAACTATAAACGTAATTACTCAATATTATCTTGTAGCTATAATGGTTCTTGAATTTGGATAGGCTTCAGGACCATAACAGTATGGTTAAAAAGGGTTCTTTCTATATTAAAATTGAATTTTATTTATTATATTAATATTACATAATGTATAAATCATATAAGTACAGGTACTTTTTTTAAAAAATAAAGATTACTATTTAAAATCCACTTTTTTTTTACTTTTTATTTTTTATTTGATCAATCAATAATAAATATTTTAATACTACAGAAATAAAATGTACAATAAATAATATTATGTTTACATTTTAGGCAATAAATATTAAGTTTATATTTTAAGTGTGAATTTATTCATAAATTATACAAGTATAAATAATAATTTATACATTGTTTACTATTGATAAAATTAAGAATAGGAAACTTTGTATTAATTAATAGGTATTTAATACAATATAATGCTTTAAGTCAGTCATTCTCAAAGTGGGCGATAGCGCCCCCTAGTGGGCGTTGGTGGTCTTTAGGGGGGCGGTAGGATGCCCGAAGGAATTTTGGGGGCGTTGAGTTAGGTTTAGGGGGCGATACAAAAAATTATATATATAAATATTATAATTATATTATATTAAAAAAAGTCTCATTTATATATTTATACATATATTAATACAAAATGTAATATAATAAATCTATATTTATTAAAACAAAATACCACACATTCACTGATCGCGGATTAACTAACAATATAGCTAATAATATAGGTACCACCAATACGTAATGTGCGACGCGATGGCCCACGGGGTTTCTAGATGTTTCGTCGATGTCGTCGTCGGTATTTAATGATCATTAGCGTTATCGTAACGGCGACAATAGTCGATAACTTAGTATTTATAGTAGATATAAGTTATCGACTATTGTCGTCGTTACGATAACGCTAATGATCATTAAATACTGACGATATAATATATTGTGTCCAATTTACGATGCAAGCCTTAACTCAAGCTTTAGTATACGATTTGGTATCGAACCGTGCCGACCGTGTTTTGATTTTGCTTTTATTTTTTATGCACGTATAAAATATCTACATATATCAAATATTTACATAAGTGAAAACTATGTCGGAAGCAAAAAAAGAAAAAAAGACAATACAGTGCGGAATACATAAAATACGGATTTATTCAAAGTCGGACAAATCCATCATCGCCAATGTGCCTCATATGTCAAAAAACATTTTCAAATGAAGCAATGAAACCTCGATTACTCGGTAATTTTAATAAAATGCATTCAGATATGAAAGACAAAGATGTGACTTACTTTCAAAATATGGAAAAAAAGTACGTAGCTCAACCTACTTTATCAACGCTTTTTTCTGCGGCTTCTAAGCAAGACATTGATGGGTTTCGTTCGTCGTACAATATATCACTATTAATTGCTAAAACAGGCAAACCACATACCATTGGGGAAGACTTAATTTTACCAGCAATAAAAGAAGTAATAACAACTGTGCTCCATAAACCAGCGGCAGATATTATCCGAAAAATTCCTTTGAGCAATAGTTCTATGCAAAGACGAATTGATGAGATGGCTGAAAATATTGAAGAATCATTGTGCAATCATTTGAAGACTTGTCAATTTTCAATTCAGTTGGATGAGTCCACTTTACCAACTAATGAAGCATTATTGTTAGCATACGTGAGGTTTATAAAAAATGAGAAAATATGTCAAGAACTATTATGTGCGAGAAATTTAGAGACAAATACAAAAGGAGAAACCATATTTAATACACTGAAAAAGTTTTGTGATGAAATGCAAATCCCTCTGAAGAATATTATGTCAATTGCTACCGATGGTGCCCCAGCTATGACAGGGCGACACAAAAGCTTCATAGCGTATTTAAAATAAAGTTCCAGACGTGCTTGCTGTACATTGCGTCATTCATTGCCAGCATTTAGTTGCAAAAAATCTGAGTGAACGCCTGCATACATCACTGCATTATGTTATTAGAGGAGTTAATAAAATCAGAAGCAACTCACTAAATGACAGATTATTTAGTCAACTTTGCGTTGCTAATGATGAAGATTTCAATCGATTGCTGCTTCACACAGAAGTGCGCTGGCTGTCAAAAGGTACTTGTCTGACTCGATTTCACAATCTGTTTGAC